>JAULBM010074002.1:0-19748 GCA_032357055.1 Geukensia granosissima | reverse complement strand
GCTCGAACTAACGGACGCCCCTTAAGCAGGGGTTCTACCTGCAGGCGGATAAACCGAACGGCCTATTTCTATACCCCAGCCGCCCTCGGGGGAGCTTCATTTTATATGATTACGTATAGATAAAGGCGAACATAATAGATAAAGGAAGAACATTCCCAAATAAAACCAACTTGGCAAAACATCTTTATAACTTTCTCATAATTGTCTTCTGAATCATAGGTGAAATTTGACTGCATTGAAGTTTTAGTTGTCAATGTTTTTTGTTTAAGTTCAGACCTTTCCCCAAATTACGCTACTAAACGAATTTAAATCTTATCTTATAGGCAAAGAAAAAATAAATGTATACATTTCATGAAATGAACTCTTTTTATTTTACATTTTTTGTCCCGAAAGGAAAGCCAGCGTTGCTGAATAATTTCATTTAAGAGAAAGAATTTTGAATATCTATCAAAATACAAAATTACCAATGTTGAATAATATGGAAAATTTAGTTATGCTATATGTACATTTCAAGGAGTAACCTCTCATCAGTAGCATTAGAACCGAAATATAGCAAGTTAAAAATTCAAATTAAGTAAAGAAAGCACTCAACCCAAACAAATCAAAATGTGAAGCCAAATCCGACATGGACCACTTACTTTTCAAGGCCCGTATTTTCAGTGTTTAAGATTTTTAGTAAAGGCAGCAAATTTCTGTAAAACATATATTGGTTAATTTCATGTCGGACAAGTCTGACAACTGGACTGGTTAATACACAATCCACGTCCATTTCGTATTTTGCATTGCATAATGTCCCGTTAAGCTGTAGCATTACGTTTTCACTAATTTACAAAGTCGACAGCCTCTTTTACCGTAAGTTAAACGTGGTAAAAACCATTCAATTGTCAGAAGTTTGGATATCATCTCCACAGATTACAATAGGTTTAAATCCTTGTAGTACAACTACAGTGTGGGAAGGGTAATATAAATTTATCGATAATTATGATAACAAGTCTGGGATCATTGCAAATGTCTATAAAATAGGAGATGCTACAAGATTTCCTATGATACAGCCAAACTTTCACATGTCCCATTACTGCCTATAACAATGAACCAGGTTCCACACAGTAAGCAGAAAGATTTTTCTGTATCTCAACTAAGACCTCTGGACTCCGGGAAAAAGATTTTTGTTCCATATTTTGGCACCTTGGATGAAATCAACACATGTGCCTCTGGTACCATATTAGTAGATATAATAATCATGATTAATCGTGTTCGATAACACTTCTGATTGCCTGTGTAGATAATATAATGTTAAAAGATCGTCTCTTGGTGTTTCTGCTCTCCTCTAGTCTACCTATGTGTACTTTATTAGAGACATTATCATCGGATAACTGTTCAGTTATCGCAATATTCTCTGTTCTTTTTTAGCTCTGCATCATCAGAAAAACTCACAAGCTGCGAATCCCTTTCAAATTCTTTTTATGAAATTGCGATATTTAAATAATTTTTTATATGATACCTCTAGTCTCCTTATTTACAAACCTGTGTTCGTGGAGCGTTATTTTACGAATACTATTTTGTGGTAAACACTCGTAATTGTACTACACGAGCGTAGAGATTTTAATTAAGGTAAATGAAATTATAAAAAAAACAGTGACTTAAAATTCCATGTTTAGAATAAATTGGATGTCTGTTGCCTGTCTTGTCGATTTTCTTTTATAAGGGTCATAAAGCATATATTTTGTTAAAGCTGAAGGCATCATCTGAGAAGAAACAGACAGTGATGCTTCTGCTGAGCTTGGATTCTCATCCATAGGAATCAACATATCGTTAATCTTTTTCTGCAAGATGGAGGCAGCTACAAGAAGAACTCGACCCTAGTTTACATCAGGTTTTTCATTACAGAGATTTGATGCTTGAGAAGTTTTTACTTAAGAATTCAACGGATTAGCTGTTCAAATTTAATTGCATCCAAAAACAAACACAACTACTGTATACTATGTTTGGCATGTTTTGTCCATGATGTGCTGAGTAACTATGGAATCACTTAAGAACTTTTTATCTTGAGTTGAAGTCTATAAGTAGTGTATATATAACATATGGTTACCTCTGGACTCCCTATTTACAGATATAACATAAGGTTACCTCTGGTCTCCCTATGTATAGAGATATAACATATGGTTACCTCTGGTCTCCCTATGTATAGATATAATATCTGTTTACCTCTTGTCTCCTATGTACATATAGTATATCAGAATTTAACATATTTATTCAACATTGGTAAACTTGTATTATGTATTTTTTTCAAAAACAATAATTATATTATTTTAACTCTATTGTTGTTCAGTAACCTCATACAAGACAGCGATAGTACCCTTTTCGTTTCATCAGTTTTAAGGATGTATTCACCGATTCGTTTAAGCGGTCATCAACTTAATATTAATGTTATGATCTCAATGCATTTGATCACACAATACAAAAAAATCGATCGAAAATAGACGGGAATGAATATGTTTTGTGTATTTTCTATCATTATGCCATCATATGCATATAGATATCTGAAATCTGGCATATAAAGGATTTAGGCTCAACATTGTTGTTGTTTTACAATCTGGTATTAGTCATTTCAGGGTAACAGGAAATGTGTCATGTATTGCGACCTTCAGGTGGAGAAAGCTAAATCCTGTTTTTATTTACCCCGCAAATTTACAGGAAAAGGTTCGCCTTGTCTGTAAAACGAAAATTCTATACGGCCGACGAGAATGTGAGGTTGACTGTAAAACTTCTGTAGTGATTAATTCAACCGGGGCAGCTTGAATGTTACCACCCATTAACGTCAATCTGACTGTTCGAATGCTGGAGTCATTTTGTTTGTCATAAAGTTTTTGTGTGGAGCATCACTCCATTGTCTAATTCGAAATGAGGATCAAGGTATAAGGCAGACTTGGAAGTAAGTGTTGTTTCTTCAATTTAAAGCTCATTGGGGTAGAGAAGGTGACATAAATCACTGAATCTTGTATTGTTCATAGAGATAACATCATTTATATATAAATATCTGAAAATAAAGGTTTGGGCTCATGGTGGATAACCTACGTTACAGTCACATGGTTTTGACGGGTCTGGAGCACCAAAAATGTTAAAAAAGCTTTGGCATAAATCAAAGATCTTTTAAAATACTGAACGACTTCAAACTGTTTTAAGTTAACGGCCCTAACAAAAGCATTACTGTTAATGGTATACTAGTAATTACGATTTCTGCGAATACCTAATATTTTTCAATATTTACAGTGGTAAGGATCACTTTCAAGAAAGTCCGACACAAACAAAGTTCACATATTATATACTCTAAAGGCTGAAACATCCATGCACATTAAACAATGAGGATTTGTTAGCATTTACCTTATTATTTTGGTCAAAACCACGTGACTGTGACGTAGGTCATTACCGTTTAACTTTACTTTCTTCCTTTTTACTGTGTCAGCTCTTGAAGAAAGTCTGTCTCAAATGAACGGAGATGAAGATAAAGCAACGGCAAAAAATAAGAATGGTGTATATCAAAATCATAGAAGGAGTAGAATACTTTTCTTGACATCAAATATGATTAAAAACGGCATTGTTGTTTAATCGATTCTTTCGTACAATTTTCATGACAGTATTTTTTTCATTTTTTTTTTTTGAAAAACTTTTTGTTAAAAGTTTCATATCTCTGTCTGATGTTGGTTGGTTTTCTTCATAAATATCATTGACAATTTATACCTATTTGATTTTTGGACATCTAAAGTAAAAAAATATTAAGATTTAAAGTACAACTTAACTAATATAATGCAAAGACGTTTGTTTTTAAAAAGGGCTTATGTTTAAATATTTATTCATTAACAAATTGCTCATGCAGCACAGAGATTTACTAGATAAACAGTTTATCAGGTAAATCTAAACAATTTGGATTATATTGTTTGAATGTCCTGAATGAGTTCCAAATAAATTGTAACGGATACTAGATTAACAATAACAGGTAACATAACCTATTTTTGGCATGTGTAAACCTAAATTAGAATATTGTTTTAAATTAATTACATACAGTTAAGATTTTCCTTCTTCATGTATATATAAGATAATAAACATTTCAAAATTTAAATAAACGAACACGTGCCAATGATGATTCCTTCCTACTATAACTAAAATTATAATCTTTACATTATCGTTCTTTCTTTACCATTAACATTTATATTCTCTAGCAAAAAAATATATTTTTCATTAAACGGGTTGCATGATAGATCCATCAGGGAATATGAATGTTTTTGCCATTTAAAATACCAAGATACTTAAAACGGTATAAGAACAAATTTTTATTTAGTACAGTTGGAAAAGCATTGTGTAAGTATTGTAAATCACAATCCAATTCATCTGTTTTGTCAAAAAGCTTTGACGATTTATCCGCCCTTAATGTCAATTACTTGATGAAAGTTTAGGTATAAAAATATTCAAAACTCATAGTATAAAACAAAAGAAATTATAACATATGCAGAAGTCCCTGGAATGTTGTTACACTTGCATAGAAAATTCAGTCTAAGAAAACCAAAGTCATTTTTTTGTCAAATAGCTTTTAAGGTTTACCCCACTCTAACTACCAACAGCTGATCCAAGCCACGACCTTATGTTCACGCAAATGTATTTAATTTTTACCAAATTTAAACTAACACTCTTTTACATCTTTGATCTGCTCCAAAAAATTAACATGGATTTAAACCACAGGAAGACATCAAACGGTATTCCACTAAGTAGCTGGCCTTACCGTCGTTTTTTTTATTTTATTTTTTATTTTATTTATTTTTTTATTTTTTTATTTTTTTTTTTTTTTGCTTCGTATTTTAATTTGTATGAATCTGAGTACATCTTTTACTATGATTGAATCTCGGATTTCCTATGTTAACCTAGATTGTCATCTCGAAATTGACCAAGAGAAAAAAAAATGGTTCTAAGATTTACGACAGACGGGATAACTTCAACTTTCCTATTGTAAATTTCCCATATTTATGTGGCAATAGTCCTTCTCCCCCCTACCTACGGAGTAAAGTTTGGCAGTTGATTTGATACTCTCTTGTCTGTTGCAACTATCAGAATTTTCAGAAGAGAGCATTCTTGTTGTCGAATATAACAACAATAAAGATACATTCAATCAAGGTTGAAATCGTCCCTCCTAATATTCTATGGTCGCCATCATGAATAGGTTGATCAATATAGTATAAGTTTATCTTAATTAATTATGGAACTGTTAACGGTAATACAACAATAAGTTGACCTCATCTCGAATCGACGGTAATCCGGATTAGGAGTCTAAGGATTCCACCACGGGTGTTGCGCGCAAGGCAGGGGATTCTTACCTTTCCGGAGAACCTGATCCTAGTCTAGTTGAGTAAAGAAGTTCGTGGATCCCAAAACTTTGTTCTTTTTTGTTCTCGCTTTATCTTATAGTTCAATTCAAATTTGCCTTGTCTCTTTAAACTATGCACTTTTGATCTTTGCATGGGTATTCTACATTGGACTTGGTTCTGATACTAAATGATGAGAAGTTGCTCCTTGAATTGTACATAAAACTTATTAAAAGTAACCATATTTAATCAATATTTGTAAACAGCAAAGTGCCATACATGATCAACTAAATCAGTTAAATTATTTTTAAAAGTACAATGAGAAAGTTAACTATATACATATTATTTATCTTTGAGCGTCTTAACTATTCCTGCAGCGCTCTTAATACATGTTTACCAAATTCGCATTTGTACTGTGAAATTTAAAATGCAATGTGCGCATTTCAAGGAGTTACCTCTCATCTAGCAGTGACTATAAAAATCCATGGTAGGGAGCTTATTTTTTTCAAATTTAACAAATGTAAGTTTCGGTTAGACTAGGCGGTCGTTTCAATATTTACTCTTAGCGTATGTTTCGAAAAAATAGGAAGTTAACTGCATAATGAAAGTCAATACAGGTAAATTCGGAAAGCAGTTATAATCAATTTGTTTTTTATTCACAACAAATATCCAGTAAACGCAGAGTAGGTGCTACCCCGCATTTTCTCAGTTCCAACCCATGTAGCATGACGAATTCTTACTACGTCTCCATGTTTCAAGTTTACAATGGCATTAATTGACCCAGCAGAAGCATGAGTAGGAATTGCCACCCCTCTTCCGATGTCTTCACCATTCTTCATTAATTGTACGTGGAGGCCATCACCTTCGCATAAGAATGAAGATGCAAAATAGTACGTTCCGTCATATGGTGCAATGAAATGTCCCGTATATCTGTTGTACGCACCTACGTTATTGGTTACCACATCGTCAAATATAACTATCTGAGACGGTGCAAGATTTCTATCGGTAAGCAGTCTTGCATAGAAGGATATTCTATTCTGTGTAGATCCTATTAAGTAAAAGATCAAACAATAAACATTTATCATTGGTTTGTAATTAAAAATATATCAATAATTAAGATATTCGGACCATAATTGACAATGTGATTATTAAAAACGACCCAGATTGTCTAGAACAAGCTACTGTCAAACACCGGAAATGATCGGGAAACTTTGAAAAATTCTATTAATTCTAAGTACATCTTTTGATAATTGTTTGCTCAAAAGCATAATATTTTTTTTAATCAGAGAAGGAAATCTTTATCTACTCACACTTTTTTAAATTTAACTGATATTTGACCACTATTTTTATTACTACCCGGATACCTTAAAACCAGGTGCATCCAAGGAATTTCTATCCCTCACCTGATAACACACTGCTAACCAAATGTAGAATATCAAATATATCTTATTTCAGAGTTATAAAATGAACTAATCATCATTCCCGACTTATCAGAATGGGTGTTACTGACGGATAAAATTGTACAAATATTCGACACGGTCCAACATAAAATAAGTCAGGGACTATTTGATCAGCACAAAGACATTCAAAAGAATTGTTCAATTGTCATTCACCTAACGACAATTCAGTCGGCTTAAAGGAAAATCTAGAAAAGCGCTTTACTTTTGAGATTTACTTTTGAATATTCTTCAAAAACTTAAGAGGAATGTTGAAATTGTCTTTCCTACAAATATTCCATATTATTTCTTGTAAATATTACCATCAAGTTTTTCTCTTGTGATCAGTGAATGTTGAATACAGCTTTCTCGTGCTTGAGTTGCGTGCTCTGCTCTTATCTATATTCGGGAATTTTAATGTATTTTTGAAAGATACAGATTACATCTTTCCAACATTGTTATTTGTAAAATTATCTGAATGTTTTCTTTATATTGGCCTTTTCACGTCATAACTGTATATTTAATTTGCTTCATGAATATAACTAGAAATTCAAAAGGTTTGACTTCTTTGTCTATTTTTCATCTATAGTTTGTTTGGGGAAGGTAAATTAAGAAAAGCTCGTTACAACCAGTTATATTTGCTTTTGAATATTTATTATAAACAAATTAAAGATGTGGATCGTGTTATCCTAGCATATATTCCATATACTTAAGTTACTGTTAAATTTTAGTTTTTGACGAGAACAAATTTCACAAAGGTCCTCAGTTTAAATGAAGTCCGGCTGTGACGGATATCTACAGTCTCTAATCCTCACGAAAAGTAAGCAAGTAGTGTAGAAAAGCATCCAAGAGTTATTCTCACCACTTCTTAGAAATTTGACAGGAAAAGATGAGCAAATTTTCAATACGACCTAAAGTTAGACTTAGACTGGATGTGGCCGCTTTGAAATTCTTTCGGCACGTAAAGTCTCACATTTCTAGAAATCATCAAAGGATTACTGTTATATAAACAAAACATTCTTTCAATAGGCTAAGTAGTATCAGAGGAAAAACAATTAACAAATTACAAAAAGTACCGGAAGTTTCAATGTTAAATTATGTCTGCCTGAGGTGGTCATCTAAAATTTTACATCGGCATGGAAAACAGATCTATTTATGGGTTCGTTCATTTATTATTCTCCCCCCAAAATTCTGATCATTTTAAAGCTGCTCAATAGTTTCTGACAAGAAAATAATGAAGTTTAAGTCAATCAGAATGGATTATATCCCTGTGATGCCCAAGTTGTTTTTCTTTCTGAACTCCATTAACTGAATTTTAATGACGTAACATCCAATAAATGTCCCTGTCAAACTTGGTCCCTATTGACCCAGTAGTCCCAGAGAACATGATATATGAAGAATAACGGATGATTGGGCGAGTTGTGAATGAGATGATAATTTCAGTCAAAAAAATTAAAACGTCAGCTGTTCTTTTTATCGGAAACGTTACAATCAAGGTTACGTGACCACTTGCCTGGTGTTTTCCAGTACTATAAGCTCATACGCGCATAATGTCAATAATGCGTAAATATCAGTCAACAAAATGGAAGGAAAAATAACCAAACTGATGTTAGAATGTGAATTGTAAACAAATAGAAGTACAAGTGACGGACACAAGATAATACAAAAAACTCAAGTGACATTTTTCGTCAGTTTAACAAAAGAATATAACAAACATCGCAAAGGTAACACTGACACAACATTTTTACAAAACACTGGAAAAAGTATTGCTCAGTTATCGTTTCAATACTTTGAAAAATTGTGAAATACTTCTTCTTGTACTGTTGTACTTAATTAAAAATACTGTCCTTTGAAAACACAAGTACACGTAGATGCTAATGACAATTTAATCATGAAAATGGAATAAGAACCACTAACGGCTTCGTTACCGCATGTTCCTAACTTGAAGCAGTCATACGCAACATGAGAATGAGCAAATAAACAAAGTGAAATCCAACTGACAAATTAATCACACAAGCTAGAGAAGAAGAGCAACCAAGTGATAATTGTAAAATAAATTCTTTAAAAAAAGTCTCGCTATTATTGGCAACTCGTGTGATCATTTAATCTACAATTTTAAAAGTTATCAATATAGAAAAGGGTGATGTTGTATGATTATCCATTAGACAGCTAACCAATCCAATGCGTTTAAATCGTAAATTTCTACATGTTGCCCTAAGGCATTTAATAATTGATACATGTCTTCATTCTACGACAAGCTGTAAAAGGCACAAAAGATAAAAAGTAATAATATTCAAATATTACTTTTTTCGTCAAAATAAGCTAACAGTGCAAAAAAATAACACTTTAAAATATAAATGCAACGGCATTCATTGGATAACAGGTTCCTGGCTTGAGAACGGCACAGGCAATATATATCGGGGTTAAACATGTTTGTAAGGATTCATCCCTCAGAGTGGAGTGACAAAAAGACACAAAACCAAACTTTAAAAACCAACTTTATAATTAACTGTGGAAGTCCATACAATGTACGTAGACAATAACGAATACAACAAGAGACAATATGTACCGACTTCGAAAAAAAAACACTTGTTGTTTCCGACAAACACACTTCTGAAAGCACTTTAATATTATATCAACAGAAAGCATGATAAAATACGTCTTTGAATGATAGTTAAAACCTTGGTTATAGTTACCCGGTGAATGTCTGGCGATATCAGCGCAATTTAAAACCATGTGTTAACATCCGACAGAAAACTCAAATCTTAACTAGAAAGACTAGTGCAGTTGTGAATTTTGAATGTGAATAGTTTATAGTAAAGGTCAAGGTATGTAGGCTAAAATAGTATTTATCCAAGTTATCACATTACATGGTGTAGAATGGTTACGGATTTCTCGCGGTTTTTTTTTCGACGTTTCCGGACAAATTGGGTTTTGTATCAGACTTTATGGGTTAATAAAAAGCGATGTCTCTTACAAAATATACAACACATAAAATAAAAAATCGTAAGTTATCATATATTAATGTTTACGGAAGGCACAAATAATTTAAGTTTATAAATATAGAATTTATGGTTTGCAGTGACGTTTGGTAATTGCACAAGGTTAAACACAAACAGGGGAATCTGAGGAACACAATTGACTTGAATGTGATTTTCATTCGAACAAACATGACGCATCTCCGCGCAAAACACGTCTTGTTACAAGGAGGTACATGTATCACGTTTGTGCACAAGTTTTAAAAAAATTCAGAACCTTCTCAACTCTATATAAATAATAAATAAGGAACAAATATGATAGCCGGATTCGTTGACGTTAATCTTTTAAAAACATATTCGGTGTATGTAAAGAACAAGCAAAGAATATGAGTAACTTACTTTGCCTTTTCTCCTAAAAAAACCGAAAAGTCCGTTACAAAACCCGATTAGGCCTGAAACGTCGAAAAAAAAACGCGAGAAATCCGTCTACACCGTGCATTATGTTTATTTCACTGAACTGAATCTTTCACTTTACACCTAATTAAGAAAATCCTTGTAGGAAATCTTAAGTATTCCGTTTCAATGCAATGCAGAAAAAGCTCCGCTAATTTATCATTATTTCGGATTTTTCTACATATATTCTTAGTTTTTTCCGAATATCTTTGGAACAATTTGTCTTTTTCCGTTTTGGTTATTTTTGGATGCAGCATATATGAAATTTTGATAAATTTTGTATCTATTGGCATATATTGATGGGTAATATCAGTAAAAACAATTTAGACGTTTTCATTATTCATTTTTACATGACCATATGACAAATAACCTGTGAGAGGTTGAACTCCAAACTCTATTGCCAAAAGATAATTCAATGTCTTTCTAAATTTCTCTCTACGTTTTTTTGGTATTATTTAGCATTAAAAGCCAAAACATTAGAGCTCCAGTTTAGTGAAACGTACATTAATGAAAAGTATTTCCGGTCGGTTTTAAAGATAAAATAACTTCAGATATTCTTTTCAAGAAGTTTAAATATGTTTTAGGAACGACCGATACATAAAAACAATCTAAAAAAATATTTGTAATAAATTGGGTATGTCATCTTCTTCATGAAGTTCCATTCAAGGAAAGGCATTTTTATCGTTTAGATATTTGATTTCAAATATACAAAATATTGATTTGAGAAAATTACACAGTTCATGGAAGACGAGACAAAATCAAACCTTACAAATTAAACAAACAACAATAAAAAGATCATAGTTGAACTTTCTAAAATGCATAAATAAGCAACATGCTTATTTATAAAGTATTTAAAGGATATTCCTACCTGTACAATCATTATTTCTGGCTGAACTATATGCACAAATTTGGCAGCCAAGAACAAACAATAGCAAAGCTTTGGAGGAAAACGTAAACATGTTTCTTGTTATAAAATAGTCTTTTTAGTAACAACTGCTGTGATGGAGTAATATTCAACTATGATTTCGTGTCAAACAATAATTTGTAATTTGATATCATTTTTCTAACTATTATTTTTGAAATTTAAGTGTTTTTCATAGAAATAATCTGAGAAACATTACAAATATCTACTTTTTAATACTATAAAAACGGATTGTTATTCAAAAAAATTAGATCTACATCAGTCCACATTCGAAAAATGAAGAATCGATATAGACTTGGTCATAAGTTAATGGGTACCTGATTTTCGTCTCTATTTTCGGAATGAAAAAAAATCAACAATTAAACTGTTTATTTTAACATTTTAATGCACGTTATCAAAGTTCCTCCCAGAAATATGTTTTTGATAAGAAAAATTAAGGACATATGACAAGGAAAAAGTACCCTATTATTCAATTGTGAAAACACTCAAGATATTTTTTTCTTAAAAATAAAGGGTTTTTAGATTTTAAATACAAGAGGATAGTTCAATTTCTTTTCAGAAAATATCTGATGCAGATTGTAGCTAAATTATTTAACTTTAAGTCTTTTAAATGATATTTTGTGTATAAGCAGTTTTCGGAAAACATTTTCACAATATTTGACTGTACTTTTCGGGGGTTTTCATAAAAATTAACAATGCGGAGGCACAAACGTTTATACAAAAATGGAAAAGTCATTTTTCTGTATATCATCCATGTATCATAAATTTGTAAAGTTATGGTATTCTACCCTTCTTGTTTTTTTTCTGTAGGAATAAAATGAAAACATTGACAAAACCAATAAATAAATGGCCCTTAACCTTTGTCCAAGTGTATATATAAAATGAATGATTCATTACTCAAAGCGGAGCTGAAGTCTTTATACTTTTTTGAGATGACTGTCTGGTCCATAAACTGCCATCTGGCCAGCAGAGTCATGACTAATTTGTTACATTAAACCTTTTTACTATGGACAAAAACCCTTTTTATAAACAAAGTATTATGATTGAATTATTGATTATTTGTTGTTTTACGACCAGCGGATTTTGGTAGGAGTAAGAAATTTATCCTGACAACTGGCCACCAACGACCATTTGTTTCGAGCTGTTGGAAAGGGACCTTTAACGTGCTAAGAGCGTACAATTTTCCCAAAACGAGGCAAAGTTGTAAATTTCTCGTCCGAGAGGGGTAAAGTGTTCATAAATTTCACCAAAACAACGGACGTTCTCTTTTAGAGGGTTTTTTTCCCTGGTGGAGAAACCGGGTAGCTTATTTCTAAACACCGGCTGCAATCTTGGTGAATAACACATTGATCAGTATACTTGTGACAACTAAACAATGAAAACAACACAAAAATAAACAGTTGAATATGAACCGGAACCTGCAACATATGGTATTATACATTCTTATTTCGATAATGAAATTGAAATAGGAAATGCGGTATGATTGACTTTGAGAGAGCCCTCCAAATGGTATGATTTACAACTATATTCAGATTACATTGAAACATCAACGACGAACGAAGATCCACACCGTTTGGCAAGCAGCATAAGGCCGTATAAATGAAATGTGATGATATAACAATTATCGGTCTACTTATTTTGTAATGTAAAACAGATTTGCGTTATGCATACAACAAAATCACTGATCTCTAATTCCTGGTTAGGGGTGGGCATATGAAGTGTTTGACGTGGTTGACAGTGTTTATTAGCGCTCAAACCTTACCCACTACCCTGGGAGATTGATGCGACAAAATGACATTAAAACTAAACCTTGAAGTCGGTAAATATATTTAGACAATTGCAAATGCCACCACTCATAACATCATGTACTGGCCGAAGCGCTAGATCAAATTAGTTAGAACTTATCAGTTAACACATTGATCTGTGGTCTTATTACAATAACAATTAAACACCAAAAGAAAAAAAATGAATATAATATTATAATTCAATCTTTTTGAAAAAAAAGTTTTAGATCTGCAAGGGTTCGTTTGGTGTAAGATCTTTGGATCTTTGATATTTTAGCCTAGTTTAAAGATTAATCCAGACAAGCACTGAACGCCGCGAAATTTAGACTTATATAATCTTTTTTTGAACTTTTTTGTCAACAACCTATTTGATGAGAGTGAAAAAAGTAGGGCATTATTTTTTAAGGACTTGAATCCCCTAAAGATCTAGTAGTGAACTGAGGCAACAGCTAAACGAGAAATTATAGAGCGCACAATCAAGACAAGTTGTGAATTGTGTCTTTCTGGTATATATTTCATATTCTTTCTTTAAAAATGGTCCTTTCGCTAGTAAGTTCTCACCCAGTGAGGCTGTTTAAGTCCAATATATAATCATATTGTAACTGTGAAACCTGTTTAGTTTTTTAATGTATACTATTTTTTTAATGTATACCTCTTCTCGGTATGACGTAAATCCGGATTACAGAATAAATTTCACGACCGGTGCTGTGGGTGTAAAAATGATGCTAACAATGACCATACTATTGTTTTGTAAAGGAGTTCGTAGAATCTTAATTTTGTGTTTTGTTGGATTTAAGTTTGGGATAAAGACAGCCCGAGCTGTTATAACTCGACCACAGTATCAAAAAATTATAATAACCGCGACGTATGTTGCACGAGAAAATGTAAAAGTGCAGATGATGTATGTCTTTAAAAGGATACCCAATTTCATCCGTTCTTTGCGAGATATAGATAGACAGATGACATACCTCATACTGGACTCAAGGAGCTAAAAAACATAATATTTAGACCATAATAAAGTGTCATATTCTGTATATCTAAAATCAAAATAGTCCACATATTTATAAAAATGGAATATTTGCTATGATAATTGAGTTGAATGCTTTAATTGATGCTCAGGTACCGGATTGTATACTAGAAAGATACAGTGAACATCTTTCCAAATATTATAATTTGTAAAATCCGTGTCCGTTGTCCTTTATCTGGCTTATCAGTGTTCACATCTTCTGAAACTAAATATTTCGACTGGTTCATGGGTAATCCTAGAGAGTTTTAAATATTGAATAATCTTTCTCCTCTTGGCCCCTACCGTGTCTGGAGAACGAAAATCAAGAAAGTGCTTTACATGCAGTCAAATTTGGCTTTTTAATACTGGTTATAAACTTACGTACTAAGTCGAGTGTATAATATGAGAGATCAGAAGTACATAGTCCAAAGAGACAAGACAAATTTGAATCCAACTAAAAGATAAAACGAAAAAAAAAACAAATACTTGGAATCCACGAACTCCTTTACAAAACAGGAGTGGTATCGGATGTACTAAGTACAAAGATATTGATCGTATCTTTTTGGAATATTTTCCTTATTTTTTTCTAAAATAATGTTTGCGAGAGAGCCATCCACCAAGAAACAGTAAAAACTCAGACAGAAATCATTAAATCAGAAGACAAACCAGATCAAGGCCGTCAACAATAAACAAAAGACAAACGTAATAAGCACCACACTTCACTGAAGATTTATGCTAGATATCGCATTCCCTACAAAAACCTGGGTGAGTCCATATGCTCCGGAAGGGTATGCAACTCCTACTCCTCTAGTGGCACCGTGCTTTCCTGTATAGATTTGTCTAGCAAATAACCTTTATTGTGTTTGAATTACAACACATGGGGAAATGTTTTCAGATATCAGCTCAAGGTGTGTGGTTCTCTCCGAGTATATCTGCCTTTTCTTTCCAATGCTGCAAAACCAAAATCGATTTAAGCGAAAAACCGTGCTCAAACCCCAATTTTAGTAACATATAAATAGTCGATATATATAAAAAAAAATTATAACACAAAACGGAAATCTACGAGCTACGTTAAAAAGTTTTGTTAAAAACTTTCGTTTGTTTTCTTTCTGTTTAACATTCACCGTATTAAGGTAGTTTATTTGAGTTCATCTACAATCTATGTTATATGTAATTTATCTGTCAGACTGACATATTACTTGTATCCATCATTGGTAAATATGTCATTTTATACCCTTATCTAGTTACTGTAAAATCAAATTGAATCTGGCTTTCGGACATTAGGACTATCTGATACTAAAATAAGGCACCTTCAGACTCGAAGATCTTTGGACTGACTGCTCTGCGGTATTTTTGAACTAACGGCCTAAAAGACCTTTGAACTAACATTTTTGGCTATCGATTCGCAAACGGAATTCAGACTAACAGAACGCATCACTATCAAACCGGCAGTCCGTCAATATCATGATTTAAAGGACGTTTGTACCCACGTACATTATCCCGACGCAGTCTTTGCTCTTAACCCTTAATTTTGTGCCTATAGCAGAGGAGCAGCAAACAATTATAATGTCTAATGTTTGATTGTTGCCTTCGAGGGCTACGACGTTAAATTCCACATTTAAAATACTAAAGGCCTTTATCAAAACCCTTAGAAGGTAGGATGGGGTTAAACTAGTATGTGGGTACTCGACCCTCCCCAAACAGAGTAGGCAAAGGAAAAAAAAACAGGAGCAGTAATCGACAGAATTGAACGTCACCCTATCCGACCATAAATATAAATGAATATCGTAATCTTTAATTTATACAAAAGAAGATACGTCTCTAACTTGTCTAATGAATTCTCGCAGTTACTAAAAGCAAACTCAGTGTATGATTCCTGATGATACAACATCAAGTCGCTCAACACGAGATGTCATTAACACAGTATGTAGGACGACTTAAGCTGTGTGGTCAGTATAAGTGAAAAAATACAAGATGAATAAATGACAAATGTATTAATATTTGTGTAAGGATGCGATCAGTTTATTAATATATGTACCAAAAAACAGTTTTAATGTCTTGACTTCAACATCGAACTTGAACGTCTTGTGGATAAACTTGTTTAACAGGACGCCGAGATTCAAGGTATCATTTTGAAATTGTAATTGTGATTTCCCTTGTCGTATTAAAATTCTACATATCAGCCGCATTTTTGTATTAAATTATTTAACGGTTATAAAATTTTTAACTTGTGATATCTGCATCCCTGTTGCAAAAGTTAACCATGTAGGTAGGTTTTTCTATCATTAAAGTAAGATACTTTGGTGCAAGCATGGGCAAAACGAACTAGTTGTTAGATGTTAACCCCATACGAAGGAATTATAGGCACGAGATGTTTACTATTGGAAAAGAAAAATCGACCCTTTTATCATAAATTTTAGTAAACAGTAATTACTGATAATATATTTGTTCAAGAAACTCTGGATAATTTAAACAAAAACATCATCCAATTATCAGAAGTTTTATTAATTATCATTTTTGTGCCCATGGTATGCCAACTGTCTGTCGATAGCTCGTGTTGCCAAATATTATCAAGAAGAAATTCGACCGCAAAATCATCCCAGATTATGTTCAACAAGTATTTATATCATCAGATTTTTTTTTATTTTGCTAAAAACGAATGATATTTGTTGCAGCATATGTAAAAACCATCAGACTTTTTAATGACCAATTGATAAGTTATGAAAAACTTTTCCTTAATTAGCTTGTGTGACAAACTGATAGAGTAGAAAAATTATGATTGTATATTGTAGAATAGGGAACTTGTATTGACCAAATTTTAGTGTCTAACACATTTTTAACACTCTTAAAAATAGTTGATAGATAAATATTACCGATGAGGGTTTTAAACAATTTAACAATGAGGGTTTTAAAATTTGTTAAGGCACTAGTCAATAGAATTGAGTAACACGACGGATGTCAATAGAGGATTAGGGGTTGTTTACCCTTCCGAAGAATCCGAAATCACCCTCGTTTTCGTAGTATTCGTGTTACACTAGCTTTAGTTTTCAGTGCTGTTTTATGCGTCCTATTTTTGTCTTTCGTTTTCTTTTTTGTTGGCTATGGGCTTGTCTGTCTTCTGGCTTAACGATTTCTGTATGCCTCATTAGTATCTTCGAATTCTTTTTGAGAGATAAGTGGTACTGCATTTAGTAGAAGCAGAAGTGAACCAAGATTTATATGGAGTTTCAAAAGTTTGTCTATGTGTTAATTTGATTCGATACATGTTCATTTTTTATTATATTCAGGTAAGAGTAGTATTATGCACACATGATATCTTATTTGGGGCGATTAAGACGATTTAGAGTTTTTAAAAAGTAGTGGTATTCCATCCTTGATGTATGCCTTGTGGAGACCTCTTTTTAGATTTATAATTTTTTTTTCTTTTTTGTCGTGATTGGAGTGCAGTCTCTCTGACGTTAAACCCACGTCTTTTTAATTACATAGTTAATGACGTTTAGGAAACCAGGATATTGACAGTATAGAAACATTCATATTGCCAGATGAACCTTTTAACTGGGTGCTTGATCGTTTTTGGCTTTGATAATTCTTGAATTGTTCCTGTTCCTCTATTGTGTAAACCAAATGCACAGGTTTTTTCTTAAGTACAATTGATAACCCATTTTCATCTGCGTATGTAATTTCATTATACCAAATACAAGTTATCCTTTCCGTTATACAATAAAAGAAAAAATATAGAAATTAAGTTAGATGAATTGCATTTTGAAAAATAGACTGATTCAAGTAATTGCAGACAAATATTTCTTTTCTTGTTTTGTTATAATGTATTGTGTGGGGTTATTTAATTAAATTAAATTAATCCATGCTTTCGGATTTGGTTTCCCATTTCGATTTGTTTGGATTTGAGTGCTTTTTCGCTATATTTGAATCTGACTTTCTATGTTTCGCTTCTAATGCTACTGATGAGAGGTTACTCCTTGAAATGTACATAAAGCATACCTAAATTTCCCATATTTCTTTAACATTGGTTATTTTGTATTTTAAAACCACTGAGTCGACACCTTTGCTGGTGGAACATTGGTCCCCGAGGGTATTCACCAGCCCAGTTGTCAGACTTGTCTGACATCAAATTTATCTAACAATGTTTTACAGAAATTTGCTGCATTTGATAAAATTCTAAAACACTGAACATACGTACAAATCCATTATTATAAACTCGATTTAAAACGTTTATTATGAATAATTCATGCAATTTAACCTGCTGTTGCTTAAAAGTCTCATCCCATCAAAAGTGTTAACAACACAACTTCCTAGTATCTGTCCTAAATCTATGTGCATAATATAACAACTAACATCTACTATAAACAAAAAAATGTTGTATCAATTTATTTTCAAACTTAAATAATCAATTGATGTATTGGCGGATGTAGTCTATAGAGTAATGGACCAAGAAGTACATGCGGTTTGTCCAAAATATCAGACAACCTAGAAACAACAGAATCAAAAATACATTTTTATTTCAAGTTTACCTTCATATTTATAAACTTGCTTTTGTTATATTGTCTATTTAAACGTCATATTTTTTTCTCTCAAACAGTATAACATCGAAGTGTAACGAAAAGATTTATTACACAATCATTTCAAAGTACGGTGAATTTGGAAAATTAAATTGAAAATGTCTGACTTTGGAGTAGAGACACACAAAATGTCTTCAAAGTTGACAACATTATTAATCAGTTTTACAGATTTACAGCAACGAACTCAATCGCAAATAAACGTTTTTCTTACAGGAATATGCACCTCAAGTATTTATGCGTGGCTTAATATAATACATAGCGATTAGATAAAAACTGCCATAATATTTGAAAGGAAACTTATAAGATCAATTTCTATTCTTGAAAACTATAATAAATGCTATCAAATCATCGGATTTTCGTTTAAAGCTTAACATCGTTTTAGGTAAATAAAGACATCCGGGTATCGAATGAACAGTTTATTTAATAATAACATTGAATGCCGGAAAGACGGCAACCCATTCCTTATTTAAATTAAAAATACATCTGCATTCAAAGCACTTTTCTGGATTAATCATCATCAGGTATGCAGGGGAACAAAACATTGCAAGATCAATTCAAAACGTTAACTACATTGAAAGAAAGAACTAAAAGAACATATTGCATTAATTCTGCAACTAATATTGAAACCTTACTACTCTCATTTGTCCAAGAACTACTAGAAACTTCCAATAAAAATATTCAAATAGATCTCATTAATATGGACTTTGCTACAGCCTTTTACAAAGTTCTCACCGCAGCTTTCTGCATTATCATGATATAACTGGACAGACACTTAACTGGATATAAGCATTCCTTTCTAATCGAACACAAGCTGTTGTCTTAGATGGAAGCTCTTTATCCGCTGTACCCGTTACATCTGGCGTTCCGCAGGTTACAGTCCTGGACCCGGCCTTGTTTTTGGTCGATATAAATAACCTTCAAGATTAATTGATCTACAGGTAACTCAGACTGTTCGCAGACGATAGCAGTAAATATCGACCTATTAGATTCCAGAGTGACTCCAGTTGGATCTTGACGCGGCAGCGAGAGGCAGATTGGTTGATGATTTTTTTATCCTGACAAATGTACAGATGTGTAAGTCACAAAAAAGAAACAGCCTTTTAATCATAATTGTATCATATTCAACCACACTTTGGAATCAGTAAATTCTGTAAAATATCTTGGTGTCACAGTACAGTCATACCTCAAATGGGACACATTAATGATATAAAATCAAAAAGCAACAAAGCATTAGGTGTTTT
>JAULBM010073991.1:0-10008 GCA_032357055.1 Geukensia granosissima | reverse complement strand
ACATAAGAATTTACGATAGTAATTACACTTACGACATTTTGTGAAACTGACTGCAGACATATATATTTAAGGATGTTCGCTGCTCATGTTCAGCCATTTTGGTCAGATTCAAAATCCTCTGGTTTTGTCCAATTCATAGCATTTATATTTTTTACCCAGTTACCCCCACTTTCCTTTTTATAATTTTATTTAACACACTTAAAATGTTATTTGAGAAGTTTTTATCAAAGTCTAGTTATTTTTTCTTGTGTTTTAATGGAAAGAACCAATGGAAAATTAACAGAAGCCCTTTTTTCGCCAAATTTTCAAATACTTATATTTCAGAAATGATCAAATTGACCAATCAATTTTTTATGCTCATTTTGTTAAGATGTGAAAGATCTTTGAAATAATCATAAGGTTTTGAAAACCTTGTTATTTTTAATATCAGCAGCGAACATTCTTCAATATGCATTTCATTTTGAACTTAGTTTTGTGGTTTTACTGAACCAATAAATTCATGAAAAGTGGTAACTGAGGAAACAGCAGTACTTTTATAAATTAAAATTTGTGTGAAATAGCATCTTAAAATATGAATAGGTATAAAATATATGTTTTGATCTACAAATGAGCATTTGAAATTTATTGAAGTATTCAACAGATTATCAATGTTAATAAAGTTTTCTTTTCCTGTAATTTATCATTGTATTAAGTTAACATTTTGATTTGCATATTCATTAAGAAAACTGGAAATTGCAAAACCTCTAATCTGAAATTTAAAAGAATAAATATACTAGAATTGTTTAATTTATTTACTCTCTTGAATAAAAGTGTTTCTTTAATTTCCCCACGCAGTCACTACGGATATTAAAATGCTGAAATTGTATTATCGAAACTTTGATTAAATTTACTGTATATTTAGAAACCAATAAATTTGATAAGGATTCCTCTTTTTTAGATGAAGGAGCAAAGTAAGATAATAATGTGATCCAAAATGGAAAAAGAAATTTACTGAAACAGTTAATTTCTTTGTTTTAATTACAAATTGCTGCATAATCGGGTGAAATGAAGAGGAAGGGAATTTAACTGTTAAAATCTCTAATTTTGATGAGGGATTAAGCTTATGTGCATTTATTGGTTTTCAAAGTAGAAAATAGCAGCAAGCCAGAACAAAAAATTCCAAGTTAAACTTGTTTTCTCTTAATTAACCAGATAAAGGAATGGTTTTCATAAACTATGTATTTATTCCACTTTCAAAATGGGGCCTGAGTGGCGAGGTGGTCTAGGTAGTTGATTTAAACTTACCTGTGCAGATCACTGTAGCCTTTCAGGCATGAGTTGATGTCTGACTTTGTACCATACAAAAGGGGTTGAGTTTAACTTCCATCGCACATGATTGGGTTTGTCAGTTAACTGGCCAATGTCGGTGGTTCTCTCCAGGTACTCTTGGAACCTCCACCCGTAGAACGGACTGCCGCAATATGAATGAAATTTGTTGAAAGTGGCATTAAACCCCAATAAAAAAAAACAAACACTTTCAACATTTTGTTACATTACTTGTGGTGATGAATTAAAGGAAGTTAAAGTTCTTCAAATGTTATATATCATTGTGAATCATGTGTTCCAGAGAGCACCTATATCTTTAGACTTACAAAATTGCCATGCTGAAATTTTCATAGGATTGCATTATGACATCAAAACAAATATGAAAAAAGCAAACTGATCTATCAATATTTTAAACACATTTTGTTCTGTTAATCTGATAATAAACTAACAAATCTGTAATATTTGGGAACTTTAAGTATTCCTCCTGTACTTGTGAAAAACTACTTAAAGCAAACATAATATGAAGCACAGAGAATGAATTTATATAAAAGTATATATTATAGAAATCAACTGTGAAGATCTGTTTTTGCCTTAAAATTCATACGCACAAGTAGGGACCAACTAATAAAGGTGGTTTTTTTGAGAAAACAAAAACCACAAATAACAATAAAGAAAAGCCAAATCTATTTGGAAGAAAGTTGGTAATTGTAAGCAAGACAATTATAAGCCACAAAGGAAGTTTTTTAAGTACAAGACATATGAATTTAAGGATGTTTGCTGCTCATGGTGTCAATATACTTGATCAACCATTCAGATTAAGAACATACGCCAAAAATAGTGCAAATCAAAACAAAGTATTCTTACTCAATTAACTAAAATATGAAAATTAATGCATAAATTTATTGAAGGATTCAACAGATTATCAATGTTGATAAAGTTTTCTTTTCCTGTAATTTATCATTGTATTAAGTTTACGTTTTTGATTTACATATTCATTAAGAAAATTGGAAATTGCAAAACCTGTAATCTGAAATTTAAAAGAAGAAACAAACTAGAATTGTTTAATTTATTTACTCTCATGAATAAAAGTGTTTCTTTAATTTCCCCACACAGTCACTACGGATATTAAAATGCTGAAATTGTATTATGGAGCCTTTGATTAAATTTACTGTATATTTAGAAACCAATAAATTTGATAAGGATTCCTCTTTTTTAGATGAAGGAGCAAAGTAAGATAATAATGTGATCCAAAATGGAAAAAGAAATTTACTGAAACAGTTAATTTCTTTGTTTTAATTACAAATTGCTGCATAATCGGGTGAAATGAAGAGGAAGGGAATTTAACTGTTAAAATCTCTAATTTTGATGAGGGATTAAGCTTATGTGCATTTATTGGTTTTCAAAGTAGAAAATAGCAGCAAGCCAGAACAAAAAATTCCAAGTTAAACTTGTTTTCTCTTAATTAACCAGATAAAGGAATGGTTTTCATAAACTATGTATTTATTCCACTTTCAAAATGGGGCCTGAGTGGCGAGGTGGTCTAGGTAGTTGATTTAAACTTACCTGTGCAGATCACTGTAGCCTTTCAGGCATGAGTTGATGTCTGACTTTGTACCATACAAAAGGGGTTGAGTTTAACTTCCATCGCACATGATTGGGTTTGTCAGTTAACTGGCCAATGTTGGTGGTTCTCTCCAGGTACTCTCTAGGTTCCTCCACCCGTAGAACTGACTGCCGCAATATGAATGAAATTTGTTGAAAGTGGCATTAAACCCCAATAAAAAATAACAAACACTTTCAACATTTTGTTACATTACTTGTGGTGATGAAGTAAAGGAAGTTAAAGTTCTTCAAATGTTATATATCATTGTGAAGCATGTGTTCCGGAGAGCACCAATTTCTTTAGACTTACAAAATTGCCATGCTGAAATTTTCATAGGATTGCATTATGTCATCAAAACTGTAGATGAGACCAATAAGAATAAACTTTCAAGTACAGTTAACTCTCGTTTTCTCGAATTCAGATGATTTGAAATTTCGGTTGACACAAAATTTTTGCCTGGTCCCTATTTTTTCCCCTATATATTTATGTAATTTTATGCATTATAAGTTGAAAATTGGAAGGAATTGGATGAGTCGAAATTTTGGTTGTCTCAAAGTTTTTTCATGGTCCCAAAGTCATGAAAAGCATGTAAATTCATTCTGTTATCTCGAACCAATATGCACATGTCAAAACACAACCTTGGGGCATTAAATTGCTTCCCGTGTCAAAGTATTTACAATGTACATGTATTTAACTCAAATCATTGTACAGATTTATGACAGCTTATCTAAGATAATCTTTTGATCATGATCAAAATCAATTATTGATTCTTTAGGTTTTTGTTGTAAAAGTATACAACTGTTTATTAGAAAAACCAAAACCAATAAATACGATAATTAAAGAGGTTGGGTGTTCAAAAATATCTTGTTAAGATGAGCAGATGACGCTACTCAATCTCGGCATCCCAAGTTCTCAAAATTTCTTTACTAAAAGAAGGCATTATTTTCGGTAGGGAAAAGTGTGTGACAAGGAAATGGTAATTTACAAATACATGTACAAATATTCTTAAGGAAAAAGGTCATTCTTAGGAATTTTGTGAAAAGATACCTAAAATTAAGACGTAATAGTAAAGTAAAGTAACAGAAAATGCTGCATTGTTCTTTAAAAGGTACATGAAACACAGAAAAAAAAATCTAAACGCAGATAAACAATTATTTATTTTTATAACATGAAAACATTGTACAACTTTAAATCCATAACCGGAAATGTCGGTCTGGTTTTAGGTTTCTCCTGAATAATTTCCTTTGGATGTGCTTTCTTTCGGTGTTCGTTTGAGTCGAACTATGGCTATCTTGAACTTTATCTTTGGTCCTAACAACTTCGAGATAACAAGAGTCAACTATACTTTTATGGTCCTGAAGTGAAACATTTTCATCATTTCTTCTTTTTAAGAAATAAAACACTAAGATCATCAAAGCTCTTGCGAAACTCCTCTGGTTTTTTTGTTGTTGTAATTTTAGCCTAACAAGGTCATACAAAGCAATTTTATTAGGCGCTGGACACATCTTTTCCATTTACAGAAAACTGGAAATAATAATATAGGAAACTGTTTTCTGTCCTCAGTGGCGCACTTTTTCAATGTTTTTATGAAATGAATGGGTCTTATCAAAGACACGCAGTGACACTTATTAAAAGATCTGTCTCTTCAAAGCTCTTACAGTTCCGTCAAAATTGACGTGTTTTATGTCAATGCCTAATTACTTTCATTATGGTTTTGAAAGCCTGTGACTTACACTAAAGTGTTGACAGATTTCGTCAGTAGATTCCATATTGAAAAAATCTTTGAAATACGGTAAATAGAATTTGTTTTCTATTCAAAATATAATTTCCATGTTTATTGGACTAATTTGTGTTTGTGAAACAAGTTATTAGGTGTAATTGACAGAAAATCCTGTTAAGAATTTTATTCAACATTTTCAAATTACTAATTGGAAATTGATTTAAAAAATTTGATATGTGAAATGTACTTTAAACTGCAATGTTTGCATGTCAGAATGTTTATGTTTATTTCTTGTTTGATCCAAAATGTCAGTTTCAACTTGAAAAATAAGATTGCTTATAATCTGTTTTGTCTGTACTCATTTCACATCAAAAATCTAAGGAACTTGGTGGTTTCAAACAGACGTTATTGTAAAGGCTTTCTTCTTTGTTCTTGGTAATTAGTAAAAATTGCTTGTTCAGTTTGGCATTGTGTCCATGACTTATGGAATGCTTCGATCAACTTGGACACTTGGTTCATGTTTGATAATTGATAGGTCAGTATATAAAAGTCAATTTGGTTGAAAAAGGTCAAGGAATCATTCAGTCTTAGGAATTTTGTGGGAAGATACCTAAAATTAAGATGTTATAGTAAAGTAAAGTAACAGAAAATGCTGCATTGTTAGCCACTTTAAATTTCACGCCTGCAAGAAATACAATTATCAATGGTTAACAATGTAAGATTTTGTTTCTCTAATTTGACATGTGTGATTTTGTTACATTTAATTAAATTATTTGCTGGAAACACCTTCTGCTGGATGTGACCTGTCTGTTCATGTCTGCTAAACTACATGAGGCATCATTATTCGCTTTTAAAATTCAGTTAAACAATTTGAAAATTGCAGAAAAAAAGAATTTAACTTTTCATCCATGCCACTGAATTTTTAACAACTGAATTTGATAGAAATAGAAAAACAAATATACAAAGAAGGATATTTTTAAAACGTTAGATTTCTTAGTTGACAACATCTTTGTTCATTTTGGTGGATGAGTTTTTTTTTTTTTTTCAGCAGGTGATCCAAATTCCAATGGGCACAAATTGTGCTCCTCTATCTGTTCATCTTCCCTCTCATAAAATGCATTGCACAATCATGGCTTCCTTGTAAATGATGCCATAGAAAATCTACCAGTACAGTGATGTTCCCAGAATTCTGAAATGGTCCATTACAGGGAAAAAGTTGTATCTTAGGATGCTCCCTTAACCTGTTTTGAGATTGTTGTTTGATTTTAAAATCACCCTGTTTCATACATTTCATTGCATTAAAAAAAAATTTCCAATGAACCCTCATATTTTATCATTTTTATATCTTAATCAAATTTGATTAAATATGTCTTTAAAAGCCATTTGTTACGTTTAACAGAATCCTATAAGTTTCTTGATGGCTGTTGAAAGGCAGAACATGTTAATATGAAACAATTGAAAAAAGAGAGACCTATTTTCCAACAAATTATCAGGTGGTTAAGTTATAAAACAAGCACAGGGTCCTTTTCAGATTTTTGCTTATTTTGTTTTCGACATCTATTCTTCAAAACTATGACTGTAATTCATAGGACTCACTGGCCAAGCTACTTTTAAAGAAGTAAAAATCACAGAAGTTTAATTTTTGCTGTCTTTGCAGTGAAGATTTTATTGGTATCTCGAAAGTTTGTACCTTTGAAATGTTTATTTTTTAAACTTGAATCACAAAAATTATGCAATTGTGCACAAATGTAAAGCTGGAAACCTGTTTGGAAATACGTTTCCACAAAAATTCCATGTTTATTAATAATTTTACAGTTACTTTCTGAAATAATAATTATATTGTATTTTTCAGGTGATAGTTCCAAAGGTGAAAGGAGAGAATTTGGGTGTGGTAATAGTTGAATCAGGTTGGGGATCGATGGTCCCTACAGTTGTGATAGCTAACATGGCACCTAATGGTCCTGCAGCTCGATGTGGCATGCTGAACATTGGAGATCAGATTATCTCTGTAAATGGTGTCAGCCTGGTTGGCCTGCCATTGTCATCTTGTCAAAATTATATAAAGGTATGGAGTCAGATTTCCCAATTTTATGACATAGTTACATCAAAATATAATAATTTCATAATTGGGGAGAAGAAAAACTTTTTTGTACTTTTACTTTGTGTACTAACAATGTATTTTCACAGATGTGTGACAAATGTGGAAGTTACTACATGCAGATTCAGGCTTATACATGGATTTAAACTTAAAATGAAAACTGCAAAGAACGAGGGTTGTTAAGGCCCGTTTTTGACCCAAGAATTTGGAAGAAAAATGAAAAGTGGCTAATATCTTTTATCTTATATTTTTTGTATTGAATAATGTTCTATATAAAGAAAATCCAACAGATTATTTTAGTTTAATTGGTTCTTCAACGGTCATGTTGCACATAGAAGTTGATTAAAATATTAAATTACTAAGAAATTACCTAATTTGATACAATTTTGTCGATTTTAATATAGATCTCACTAAAACATCACAGCCAAACTTTGCACAATTAAAGATCTACCGAGTACAAATGTTTGGTTAAAATATCTTTCTGATGTTATATTGGGACCATATCTGTTTTGAACAAACCACATCTAAAAATTCAGTATTTTTACATAAAATGTTACATTCTTGTTGAAACAGTCAAATATACCCTTTCGTTTTGTCGAAATGACAAAAATTATATAAGAAAAAGTAATGAATTATTAAAAGACTTTCATTAAAGAGCATTTTTACAACAACTAATTATTGTGTCACAAAATCTAAAATTTGGGCCAAATATGGGCTTAACATACCTACTCCTTTATGTACATGCAAATACTTAAATAATGAAATTCCAAAATAATAAACATGAATAAGCGCAAATACATAATGACTTCTTTCCTGTTAGTTCAACAATATAACTGGTAAATGTAGTCCTGCTGAATAAGTCCTTTCATCCAGCCACCAGTGCATTCAGGTTTATAAGATGTGCAATTGATAAAAGTTTTTTTCTATAAATTATGTGTATAAGAATTTTTTGGGTGGAGGGTTCACTTATAGCACATATGATATTGTGACATATTGAGATTTTGTATACAAATGAAATATTTAAGCTTATAAGGACCAGTGACATGTGACCTTCACATGCATTGATTCCATGTCCCTTGAATTTCATTATTTGCATAACACAGAATTATGTTCAATCAAATAGTATTAGAGTAAACTGTATAATCCCCAATTTTTTTCAGAAGGATGAGAAATTTTAAGTTACGTAAATGCTTATGGCCTTCTTATGTTTCATTAAGTTTAAACAGAAACCTTTGTGCAGGTTTAAAATTAATGACAGCCCTATTTGAATATGTTTTATCTACACATTCATGACATTATTAGTTGGCTGAGGTCTGAGAATATAGGTCAATTGGATATTTCTTTTTATATGGAATCTCAGGATAATGGAGTTAAAAAATGCAGGAAATGTTTTTAATTCTATATAACAGTTACTTATAGTACTTAAGGTCAGGATTTTGCTATTGTATCTGAATACTAAAAAGGATCTTTGTAAAGTAAGACCATCATGAACAATATAATGTTGATGTATCTGAATACTAAAAAGAATAATTATCAAGTAAGACCATTATGACCACTTAAGAAACATCTAAAAGGTGTTAATTATAAAGTTTCCTTGATAAAAAATATAAGTGGGACATGAATAACATTAGGTTTAAGTTCTTTGGATTTCCTCATCCCAAATGGAAAAAAAATATCACTTATTACTTATTGAAGAATTTATTGATATTTTAAAATTGCGATTGCTCTCTTCAGGAAACTTAGAAATTGAATGGAATAGTGAAAAAAAATTGATTTTGATTTCATTTAGTTTGTTAGAGGAAAAATCACTTGTTCCCTTCAATGGTTTCCAGGGAATATATACACATCAATTGTATTTTCATTAGCACGTTAAAGCATGGACTGTAGCTTATTTGGTATAAATTGCAACATCAAGCTTTACAACCCTCGAAAACTGCAAAAATAGGCATTGAACAATATATTTTCTGACAATTATTTTAAAAGTTTAAAAAATACAATTATATTTTAAGAGTGAACATCAAGCTGAAAGATTCCACTGCTGTCTCTTTCTGAATGTATTGTTATCAAAAGTGTTGCTATGGAAGCACACCTTTTCTGATATTTTGTCCTTTATTGGGTTATGAAACATCTCATTTCAAGTAACATGACTTTTACACCAATCAGAATGTAGATTACCAGTTTAGCCTTTCCTATAGTAATAATGGTAGTTTATTGTCAAAAATATTCCAATCAATGTATATTTACCAAACATCACAGCTGTTTCTTGTATATTTTAGAACTCCAAGCACCAGACAGTAGTGAAATTATCGGTTGTACCATGTCCTCCGGTTGTAGAAGTATTAGTCAAACGACCAGACGTCAAATACCAGCTTGGATTCAGTGTCCAAAATGGTGTTGTAAGTAAAGCGCTCAGCCAGTGTTATGTGTATATGCAGTAGAAAATGTGAGAAAAAAATCAAATACCACTGGAAGTAAAAAAATCTCAGCAACCCTCAGGGTAAGATTTCTATCATTCTCTGGCAAAACTCGTCAGAGAACAATAGAAATCTTGAGATTTTCTCATCTTGTTCTTTAGGTGGTGTAAGATTCTATATTTCTTTCAAACATACAAAATTTTCTAGGTTTTTAATGACATAATAGGAAATACATGTGAAATATCAACACAGGTTTCATGATAAAATAAGAGATTGTTGGATTCTTCTGGCAACTTATAGATGTAATACAATGATAACCTGAAAAACTTTTCATCCTCGGGATATTTAAGTTTAAAAAAAAAACATGATTTACTGTAAAAATTAATGTGAAAATTTTAAAATTTCTGTTCTGCCACATACATACTTTACAAATAATAAAACAAAAAAAAGAGATGACAGGAATAAGAGTTGTGGTATGTTTGTCAATGAGTCAGCCATTGAAAAAGTCAAAATCACAAACAATTTAACATCTACAGATTACCTTCAGGATTTTGCAACGGACAAAGATCTACATCATAAGGCAATCTTTAAAGGAGAAGACCATGTTTTTTTGAAAATAAATATTTAAGCTTATCGGTCAATTGGTCATGAAAATAAAATTTAAAAATATGAATCTGCCCTTTTTGCTATTTAAATCGCTGTTTTAAAATAATGGTTTTTGAATTTCCTGCGACAATGTACGCCGCCATGATTGGTTTAGTTGTGATGTCACTAAGTCGGTTTGTAAAGTGAAAGTGAATAGGTAAACATTTGATAATCGTGTATGATGTCTAGAGAAAGTGAAAATTTGGGACTTGCTCCATATAAT
>JAULBM010073980.1:0-10009 GCA_032357055.1 Geukensia granosissima | reverse complement strand
TGTAAAGGAGTTTGAAACATAACTCTGTTCGAACGATAATTAAATTCAGAATATTCAATAGTAGTTAAGAGATTTCATATTTAGATTAAAGATAAAAATCGAACTGATAGCATAATAAATATGGCCATTTTGACACATTTGTAATGTTTTCAAATTTTCAAATCCTAGAAGTTGTGAAGATACAATAGGAGAAGAGTTCTTTTCAATGAAAACTTTTGAAAGTTCATTACAATTCATTTCTACTTCTTTCGTAACATCTTTTGTATTATTGATGCACACTATATTTGAATATAAAGACAATTTTAGAAGTCTGCTAGTTTATATTTTACGTTTTCAGTAGAGAATGTTTCTCATATGCTCCTCGTTGGATATATCCTAAAATGTGTTTGCTCCGCAGTCCTTATATCCATCATCCGATGTAAATTATATCCACGTATGAATGATTGTCTTCGAAATCATCTTAATTATACCAAAACTACTAAGAATTTTCAGCTGAAATTTTATATACACTACGAGTTGTAAATGACCAGACCAATGTTGGTGCCGTTAGCTTTTGTAATAATAGAGTTAAATGAAAAATATTAATATATAACACAATTTTCGTAGAAAAATGCATTAAAGCTGAGCCATAGAAAAAAGAAAAAAACATATTTGCTACATGTGGACGAAGAGAAATATATGCTGATTATAATGTATTCATTTCGCTCTGATGAGGCTGTATTATAATTACACAAAAATGAAACTAAGACACCCACCCTTCATATTAACATCATTTTCTCGCTCCGCGTTCAGCATATTGCTCCGTGTTCAAAATACTCGAATGCAGGGTGTGTTCCAGGAACATTTAAAAAAAAAACAATGAACAGTGATGATATTGGTGATACACACATTGATATTATTGAAACTGTTTTCGAAGAATTGGATATACCATTTACTGAGGCTGAGATAGAACGTGGTATACGGGACTTAAAACGAAATAAATCTACAGGTTTTGGCAATATGATGAATGAATACTTGATAAGTGGTAAAACATTGCTTGTGCCTGTGCTATGCAAACTTTTTAAAATAACATTCTAGATAATGGGAATTTCCCGGATTTGTGGGTTAAATGTATAATTATCCCAATATTTAAAAAAGGAGACATTAATGACCCTAAAAATCACCGAGGAATTTCCTTAGTTTCCCACCTAGGAAAACTTTTTACATCGTTAATTAATTCGAGACTTCTCCAATGGAGTGAGAAAAACAGTATCCTTACAGATGCCCAATTCGGATTCCGACCTGGATTTGGTACCAATGATGCCATCTTTGCCCTGCATTCTCTTGTTACTCGCTCACTAAGAAATGGTAAACGTTTATATTGTTGTTTTGTGGATTATAGAAGAGCGTTTGACAGTGTAACTCATTATTAATTGTGGCAAAAATTAATAAGAAAAGGTATAACTGGTAAGTTATATAATATTATTCAATCGATGTACAGTAAATTAAAATCAGATATAAAACAAAATGGTGAGTGTTCATATTTCTTTAATTGTTCCACTGCAATTATGCAGGGAGAATCATTGTCACCCTTGTCATACTTGTTGTATGTAAACGACATGGAATTAGAATTGATTAATAACGGTTGTATACCTAATGAACTTAGAATAATTAATTTGTATTTGCTGATGTACGCGGATGATATGGTTCTATTTCGCGAAAGTATTGCTGAATTACAAAAAATGATTGATATTGTAAATATTTATTCAAATAGACACGATTTATTTGTAAACTTATCTAAGACTAAAGTTGTAGTTTTTAGAAAACGAGGTGGCTTAAAAGCTGAGGAAAAATGGTTCCTGAATGGCAATGAAATTGAAACATGTGAGAATTTTATGTATTTAGGAATACTATTTTAATGGAAATTTTGTAAATACACAAAAGAAATTATCAGAACAAGGAAGGAAAGAAGTTTTTAATTTATTTAGTAAAAATAAACATGATTGTTATAATCATGAAACATTGTTATCGCTATTTGATACGTACGTTGCATGTATATTGAATTATGGCAGTGAAGTGTGGGGTTATTTTCTTAAACGTATATTGAAAGTTTGACAAAGTACGATCACTAATATGGTTGACTGTGAGCTTGGTAGATTGTCTATGTATATAGAACGGCAATGTAGAATGTTTAATATTGGATCAAATTATTGAAAACTGAAAATTCTATATTAAAACATTGCTATGAAGATATGTAAGAAAGCATTTGTACGAAACCGAACGACAAACAGAATTGGTGTAATCATGTAAAAAATATTTTATTGAAATACGGTTTCAATTATGCTTGGTATTATCAATATGTTAACAATGCGGATCTGTTTCTTTTTCAACTGAAAGAAAGAATGATTGGTAGTTATACAAGTGAGATAAACTTTTTCCTTGAAGTTTCATCTAAATGTCAATTTTATAAATTTGTGTATAATTCACATAATCTACAGTTCTATTTAGATAGACCTATTAATTATGTTTATAAACCATTTATATGTGAATATAGAATTTGTGCTCATAATTTGAATATAAAAAAAGGTAGATACTATAATAAAGATAGAAATGAAAGATAATGTAATATATGTAATTCTAATTCTGTGGAGGATGAATATCATTTCATTTTGGTATGTGATAAATATCACAATCTAAGAAAGAAATACATCAAGAGTTACTATTGGAGAAATCCATCTGCTTACAGACTTGTACAGCTATTATCTGTAGAAAAGTCAAAGAATTTAGGAAATTTTTTGTACTTAACTGAGAAAATTCGAAATGAATAAATAAATTTTCAATTGTGTTTATTAAATAATGCAAATTACCCATATTTTTCACATACTCCGTACAGATATGTTTATGTTATTTGATTATGTTATATGATTATGAAATGTTTTGTGTATGAGTATTTACATAATGTATTTAGTGTTAATTTGGCACTGATTATGACTTTGAAACATATATATATATATTGTTTTCAATAAGCTGTACTGCTTTTGAACTAATATACAGTTATTTGATGTGCAGCCAGGCAATGGACCAGAATGTTGGCTTCGGGCAATAGAACACTGAGCTGTTCCCAGTACCTTGGGAAAAATATTTCTGGTCCATTGCCTGGCTGCACATTAAATAACTGTATATTATTTATATAGGAATAAATAACCTGCAAAAATGCTAAATGGCACCTGAATGAAAGTTTTTAAATTACTTTATATAGGTCAAACTTCAGCACTCCCTCCAAAAACAAAAATTGCCAACCCTCAATGTAAAATCCCCATAGAGATATTCAGGGGCAGATAATAGTATGTAAAACTCTTTTGCACAGTGTAAGTCCTGAACCATTTACTGTTGGGAAATTCTTTCTTTTGATTTATAATAAATACAAAGGCAGAAACGAACATATAATTTAAGTAAGATAATAGTTCGTAAAACTATTCTTATGTGGCATGCATATCAAATGATGTTTTGTCTGTGTTAATTACCTGTATGTATTCGTATATGATTTTTAAGATTTCCTGCAGTGGTGAAGGATTTCTGACATTGGTCACATTTGAAAGGTTTTTCACCTGTATGTGTACGAGAATGTACTTTCAGCTGCTGTCCTGTCACAAAACTTTTAGCACAACCTTCCACTGGGCAAGTAAAATTTCTGGTTTTCCTGCAAGTAAACACATTTTAAAAGATTAACAGAAAAATATTACCCTTAAAACTGTTATGACCTTATGATCTACATTGTCATTATCTTAGTTTATAATTCTGTATAATTACTTATAACTACTGTGCAAGATAAAACAGAAAGATAGTGTGTGAGTTCAGATTACATAAGCGTCAGAATGAAAGCGAAATACTTATGTACACTTCTTTGTCCTCCAGTTATTTTTTAGCTGATAATCAAACTCATCCAAGATAAGGGCTATTGGACTGTGCATGAAACCCATTACTTTAAGTTCAAGAGTCAGTTCTTTTGCATTATGTATAACATTGTTTCCATGGGTTCAGGGTTTTCTGAACCATCGATTTTTAAATAACAAGCTTAATATTTTTCATTTTTTTCTGTCACCATTCAAAGAATGAGAAAACAAATATTATAATGCATTTATGGTCACTTTCAAAATATCAAACTTGTCAAAGGAACACAATTCCTGAGGAATGCAGTTCAATATAGATATTTCCTCTGTTTGTAATTGTCTCTTTAGGGTTCTATGTTTGTCTAAATGGAAAGTCTTAACTGTAGAATTGGTTACAGCAAATAAATCCGCTTTACTGTTGAGAAAACATATTTTCATACACAAGAACTGTATATTTTATGTGTTCCATGAATGTAACTAGAATTTCATAAAGTTTAATCTTATTTTTGGCCCCAATTAAGACGGATGAAGGTAAATCCAAAAAAAGCACTTTACACCAGTTTAATTTGGCTTTTAAATATTTATCAAGTTATTATAATTTCATGTAAAATTTGGATTGTGTCTTTCTGGCATATATTCCATATTCTTTCTTTTAATTGTTTGCAGATTTTTATTTTTCTTGTCTTAAATGAGGTCAAGGTAAAATCTGACAGTTTGCAGGTATGAATTTAATTTTTAAAAGAAGATCTTGTCCAAAATGTCTAAGAAGATAATTTAATTATCAAGAATTTTATTACTTAATGCATAAAAACATGGATTTATTTAGATATTGATATATTTTCAATATATTATAACTTTCTCTCTGCATGATGCTTTCAGTTGGTGTATATATATATATACAGTTTAACCTGTATTAAGGGGTCACCTTTGGGAAGAAGCAAAAGTGACCATTTAAGACAAGTGACCTCCTAAATAAAGTTCATTTATGATTAAAGTGTAAACATTGGGAATGAATAAGGTGGTTTTGAAATCAAATGTGTCTTTTTAATAGAGGTGATCACAAACAAAAGTTTGATTCTTGTATCAGCTGTAGTTTTATATTATTTAAGTAGACTGTAGACTGCATAAGAAAAAATTGACAATTCAATGCAATGTATAGAACAAAAGAAGAACCTACTGATGTGTTAACAAGTGATACTTCAGATGAGCTGGCCATGAAAACTTTCTACTACATCCATCAAAGTGACACTCTAAGGCTTTCTCCTTTGCATGCATTAACTGGTGGTTTTTAAGATACCCTGCTGAGGCAAAGGCCCTACCACATCCTGTCATTTCACATATATGCTGCTCTGAAAAATATAAATTTATAAAATTTTATTTCAGAAGTATCTCACTAAAATAAAGCCATAAAATATAGAATACCAGCTATAATACAACACGAGTTGTGAATTACTGAAACTATGATAAACAGGTGAATATTAAAACTGGACCACACAATGCAGGTCTATAATTCAGAGCTATGAAAAAAAATTAGCCATTAGTTAATGTTAATAGCATGATTAACCTTTAAAGTCCACATTAACTACATTAATTGTGATGTACCAAGCATGGAATTTTGTTGGACAGTGGTTAATCTTCAGCATGTATTTACGTTTTCTAAGTATTATCATGAGATGTATATTTTTCCCTGCAAGTGTTAAATTGAGACAGAAAATTTTGGACAGATGTGTTTTGAAAAATATCAGCTTTTTTAAAAGTACAACCTAGGTGACTGAAATGTAACACAAACCTTATTGTCAGTCAGACTGACCTTTTTTGTGTTGTGTGTTGGATCATATATCAGATAAAAGGGCAACATAACAGTGCCATGATGTCAATTTTATTGTTAATGAAAAAGGTCTGCAGTCAGACACAAGTTATAAGTATGTCTGACCAAATGTCAGCTAAACATACAGACTATTTTGGATCATCATTTGTTGACATAATCAAAATCATTTAAGAAAATAATTCATGGCAGCCTTAAGTTTGTTGATGATTTTTACATGGGCTGGAGTTGTTTTCACATTAATTTTATCACAAGCTTTAGCGAGGGATAAAATTTGTGAAAACAATGACAGCCCTTGTTAAAATAGAAACAAACTTATGGCTGCCATGAATTATTTCCATTCTGATATTGTAAATACATAAATATTCAGAAAAATGCCTTTTGTTTTTGTATTCACTGTGCACAAAATTCATTATGACTTCAAGATTTTTGTGCTCAAAACATGTTGTGAAGTCATAGCTTGTGCAAGTCATAAGTTTATTGGAGATTTTACCTTGGGTAAATCCCGTTGACGTTTTCAGGACCCCATATTGGAATAAATAACAATTTTGATGTAACATATAAAATTTGCATTAAATTTTTAATTAACAGTATTTAAAATTCATTTTCTACACAGGAAAAAATTGAATACAAGACTTATGTAATACAATTTTCATTACCTTCCTTTGTTTTGACTTCTTTCTGTTTATTCTGTGAACTATATGATGATTCTGAACTTCTAAAAGAACCACCATTTTGGATGTCAGAAATATCTGATGAAAACAATTTCATTATATCCTGTTGAGTTTGTTGAACAAGGTTTGCCTGAGCTAGTGCATATATATTAGAAAAGTTGCTTTGCTCACACTGGAAAAGTAATCTTGTAGATTCCATCCTCTGTTGCCCTCCCTGCAGAACAACCAAGGGTGATATTGGTGACATCCTTGATGGCTGCTTCAAATTCAATAATGTGCTTCCCTGTAATGATGTTGGTGGTTTGTTTGGTATACTTGTTGTAAGTGTAACTTCAGATTCTGACTTCCTACTCATCTTACATATACCATGGTTACCATCTCAAATTACTACAACATTTTAAAATGTGTGAAAATCATGAAAAAATTTGGACTTCAATGGCAATGCATGATCAAAAGCTGACCATATGTAATCTGTGCTGAGACATTTTCCCTGATGAAGACCTATTTGATCGAAACATCATACACTATGGTTTAAATTTGGAACAATTATTTGTGATTTTTTCCCTGAAGGAAATAAAAGATACAAGAATCATGTAAAAGACAAGATAATTCTTAAAACTCATGGGCAGAAGTTTTCAGTTGTGATTTAAAGTTAAACAGTCATATTCATCTGCAAGAACCTGAAGTATATAAAGCTGCCACAATTCACAGAAAGTTAATTAAATGGAAACCAAAGTAAACCATGTGTTCATTGAAAGAATAACAATAAATCAAGTATTTGCATAAACACCTGATTAATCATGACTCAAATTTTCAAATCTGAAGTTTGATTTCTCTGCCTGAACCTGGAATATATTTTGGAAATAAAATATTGATCCTAATACATATCATAAAAGTCAAACATTTAATCACAAGAGAATGTGTTTCCCATAAGCCCCGATACAATGCATTGACAATCCTGTGATTTGATTTGTTTTGTTTGATTGGGGTTTAACACCACTTTCAACAATATTTAAGTCGTATTGTTGCAGTCAGTTTTACTGTTGGAAGATGCCAATGTGCCAGAACAGAAACTTGGGCAGGTAATTGACAAACCTTATCACATACTATGTGAGTGGTAAGCACCCTTTTTTATATGGTACAAAGTCAGTCACAACTTCACAGCAAAAGGCATTAAAGGAAATGTTGTATGACTGTCCATGAGACAGCCATCAAAAACATGTAAATCTCAAACTTCTACAGGTTGCTCTAAGAACAAGTCAACACCCTACACCAAACTGTAAAGGGCCCCAATAATAAAATGTGATGATATTCAAATATAGCGACTATCGGCAAAATAAGTAAACAATGCAAAACAAGAAACACTTATCATAAAAACAGCAACATCCACTGGATTACCGGTTCCTGGCTTGGAAGTGGCACATAAGTTATGTGGCGGTGTTGAACATCTTTGTGAGTACTCCACCCTCCCTTTAACCTTGGACAATGGTGTGACAAAACAACATTTAATAAAACAAACTTTTCAAACCAACTGCATAAGATTTAACTTTTGAAGTCAATACATAGTACACAGACAATAACAAATAAAACAGAGACAACAAGATATACTGACATCGAAAAAGTACTCGCTGTTTCTGACAGCTAGTTCAAAATCCAAACAAATTTGATAAAAAAGCATAATTATGATTATATTCTCAAACTAGGACATCAATTAAAACATGTCCTGATAGATTTGGTGTAAAAAAATAATTAATAGTCAAAGAAAGCAATGTTTTGTGTAAAATGCTAAAATTTAAATCAAAGTACCGAAGTACTGCCTACTCGAGGGACCCACTATTTAAAACTAGGGTAATAACTTGTTCAATGGAAGGTCCTCTTCATTCTTCAGTATCAAATAGAACAATTAATACTTATGACTGTCCGAAGATTAATCTGCATCAGAAAATAACCTTTTCAAATATGCTGTTCTTTCTGCAACTAACAGCTATGTAAAACGCCATCTACCATAAAGAGACAGCAAAACGTTATTTAAATATTATTTTCCTTATTTCTGGTAAATGATGGTCATTAATTTTGTTCTCAAACGATTTAAGTCGTGATGCGGAGGACCACAAATACGACGGTTAAACGGCAAATATCCGTTTGAAGGTTCCGGTTTCTCCTGTTATCGCTATACTTCGTGGGGCCCCTCTCGTAAAAAGTATCAACAGTATGTAGGACAAAATTTTTTTCAAAAAATAATAAATGAAATTGGTGTAAATTATTGAGCAAAGAGTCTATGTTTATATCAATAAAGACAGTTCTGATTAGCTTTATTCAAAGTCCTCTTGGGTAATTGTAGTGACATCTGTGTTATTAACTGCAAAGATATCATCAAGATAGCAGTAAGTATTATTGAGTTTATCTACTTAATCAGATTTTGTAGGATATTTGTGGAGTCTGGCCATAAACTGGGATTCATAACAGTAAAGATATAAGTCTGCAAATAAAGGGACATATTTAGTACAACTGAAATTCCTATTCCTGTTGATAAATTTTATTGCCAAACATTAGTTGTTTTTATATAAACAAAGATGCCTGAATTTTTCTTTTTTCTAAGATTTTTAAACCTCAATCAATATGTCATTTTTTATACCTACATTTCAATACATTATCATTATTGAAATGTGCTTGTTTTATTTGAATATTATCCATCCAAGGCAGTTTTATAACATAACAGGCATTTCATGAACAGGATGTTCTCAATGGTCTGAGTGGAGTTTGTTTATTATGGTTTTTTAAATTTAGGAAAAATCAAGTGTCTTTGTACAAAAACAAAATTTTGTGACTGATTGAAAAATTTCAAAATGAGGGTTGTATCAGTGCTGAATTGAAGGTATGTGCATTATTTATTGTTGGGAAAACAGGAGACCTATGATAACGGATATTGTGAGGATGTCCATGGCTTTACCACATTTAAATGGCAGGTGTGGAATGGTAACACAGCAGGAAGATGTTCACTCTGAAAATGCACCTGATCTCACTCCTATTCCATATAAAAATAGGAGATGTGGCATGATTGTCCATGAGACAGCCACCCACCACGTGACAGTAGAATTTTAACTTCCATGTTGTCCAGGACCCAATTAATTTGCATCCACCTCGTTGTCCACGAATATAGTTCCCCTTTTAAAAGAGTGTATTTTTTCCATTTTTCTTTTCTCTACTTTCTTTTGATCTAAATTCAATTTTCTCACTTTAAAAGTGGAGCAGAAGGGTCAAAGTAGTTGATTTTGTGAAGAATGAATTGTGATTTTGTCGTTGTCAATTAAGTCAAGTTTCAGGATGTATTGAAAGAATTTTAGTCCCCACAAACACATTTTTGCCAATATTTTGAGTTAGCACTGACAGATTTTTCAATATATTATTTTAGACTGGCACTGTACTTTGAATAATAGAAAGATTGTAAAGTTTCCAACCTGCATTTTTTTAATTTCACTTTATATTTATGAAAATGAAAAGGGTAAATGTCAGAGAGACTACACTCCTACCAGGACAGAGTAATTTACAAATCTGGAGCTCCACAATGTGCCATGAAAATATTGCTACTTCACAACAATATCAAAACTCTATGGTTTTTGGGAGTGAATATGCTACATCTT
>JAULBM010073969.1:0-10009 GCA_032357055.1 Geukensia granosissima | reverse complement strand
TGCCACTGCCATGTGTCAACTTTGTATTGGCAATTGTAGCCAGGTGAGCCATTACAGGCTCCTAGGAGCCTCTGGTTCCTCATTTATTTCATGTAGATATGTAACACAAATCAATGCAAAGATGTTGTACTACACAATTATTGTCAGACCGTATAAAATATCAAATAAATCGAGCTTGTATAATAAAAAAGTATATGAAGTTAATGGTAAATTAAGCAGAAGGTGCATCATGGCCTGAATATTGCCCTAAATTTCAACTCGTCCATTCACTTGAATTAATACTTGCTCATAATCAAATAATATTTTGCTGGTCGACTTCATTAATTGTGAAGATTACATACCAGTTATTTAGAAAAAATATTTTTTATAAATTTCAACTACCCTGCTTCTGCCAGTTTTTTGGAAAAAAAGAGAGCATATCCATGTTCAGTCTGTATTCCTATGTGATTTGTTTTTTTTACAATAAACACAAAAATATCTGACTGAACACAGATGAACTCTTTACTTTCTGAAATGAAAATTGTCAAAAACATGTATTTTTTGTACTAATGTGAAAAAAAACTAGAAAATTGTACAAGTTTGGACTGTGAGAGCAGTGATGGACACTTATGCAGTACAATCAATTACATATTTGTAAAATGTTGTTATTTGTTGGCTTATATCTATAAATTACTTCACAGGAAACTTTTCATTATATGTAACTGTATCTGTCATACTGGACTTTTATCATTTTGAAGTTGGAAGTAGAGCTGTTCATATATCCCTGTTGAAAGCAAGTTTTAAATACAACTTCAGCATGAAGGCAAGCTTGATTTATGTGAGATTTTATGAATTATGTTGTATTGGGCCAATATCAGTGGAAAGTCAATGCTTAACCAGATAATGCCTTGATTTTGTGATGCACAGTACATTGATATTGACCAAATCATATAGTAGAGAAAAATTTACAGTTTGTTAAATCAGTTTATTAATTGGTAGATAAAATTACACCAACTAAATAATAGCAGTCTTTCATTTGATATAAATAATAAAATATTTGAAAAAATGTTGTTCTTGTGTGTATATTTAAATATATACATGATTTCCCTTCAAATAAAAGAATCAACAAATAATTTACAAAGTTTATCACAGATTCAGCACATCTTTACTTCTTCACTATTTCAATATCTTGAAATCTGAAAAAGAAAAGGAAAGGTTACAATTGGAAAACTATGCACATTACATTATTATTACCTCATAGGACAACTTTTCATGGTACACACTCTTTAATACCTTTGGGAAAACTACATGCAGTATGAAGTGGCCTTAAATTCCCTTAGGAAAACTTGGCACATTACACACATTTAATTGCTGTTTACTTGTGACCACAGGTTAATGAAAGTAATGTGAAAATATGAATGTAAAACTTATACTTGGATGAAAATAAAGAAAAAAAATTTCTGGAAATATTTTTTTTCCAAAATCTGGAAATATGGAAAAACTTCAAGCTGTGCCTGCATAATGTTATCAAAAAAACTTTAGATGCAATTTCTTCAATGATTTTTGTAAATAAAATTCTATTTGGAATTTAACAATGAAAAGCATACTTGTTTAAATTGTTTTTTTATTTCAGTATCAAAACAATAAAGGATAGTTTGGTCTAATAAATGTTTCAATTAAAATGTCATTAGAATTTATTGGAATCAAATGTTATCAAGACAATATGATAAAGATTTATATTATTTGGATTGTCAGAATGGCTGTTATTGTTTAAAATCACCATTTCTGTAAATAATAATAAAAGGAAAAGCAAGGCAACCACTTTAAAAATATCTCAAACAGACAAAGTCTACTTTATTGTAAAATAGACTTTGCCCGTTGTATATAGTGTAAAGTAAGAACTTGTTCCCTCTGTCAAATTTGGCTTCCCATTTTGATTTGTTTGGATTTGAGTGCTTCTTTTGCTATGTTCAGAATTTTAACTTCCTATATGTTTGGTTCTAATGCTACTGATGAGAGATTACGCCTTGAAATTTACATATAGCATTAAATGTAATTGATTTAACAAATCTATCATCTATTTTTAGCTATTTTTAGCGTTGATTGGTGTCTTGTATTGTTAAATCTCTTACTAAATTCCCTATTTGATTTTGTTACTGATTTAGGAAAGAATAGCAATAACAAAATAACAGAAAAAAGTTGACCAAGTTACATATACTTACACTACTCAGGTTACTGGGTGCCTTCATGGCTTTCCTTTCCCTCAAGGTACCAGTTTTTGGATCATACTTTGAGAATGGACCACCAGTAAGATTATGTGATGTACTTTCTACATTAACACTCTTTCCACAGAATGTCTACAAAATATTAATACAAGATAGAAAAAAATATGAAATATTACAACAGAAATATACTGAACGATGCAACATATTAAATGGCCATGTATTCTTGTGGTCATTTGCTCCTGTTCCTCCCCTGCTGGGTCAAACTGAACACCATTAGAATTACTTTTTCCTCCCTAACCATTTCAGATTAAGTGCAAAGAATGATTGATGCTGATCAGAATTATATGTCTGTTTATAGTAGTTGGAACTGTCAACTTTCAACTAGCATGTAAAAAATCCATCTTGGTAAGGGCTCATTTATGCTTCCAAAGCGATCGTCACGTGACAGTTACGAGACGTCGCAAGATGTTGTGCTAAAAACGCTGGGTGTTTATACTTAGTAGTTTGTTTAAACTTTTAATCTCAGCAAAAATAGTGTGACATCGTGCAGAAGTTGGGCAATGTTGGGGGACAGTAGCAAGATGTCGCGCAACAACCGTGCGACGAAGTATAAATGAGCCCTAAGTTTGGTATTTATCAGGATTCATTTGTACTTTTCAAATTTGCAATGCATAAAATATTTGTATCAGGAAATTGGTAAATATTTAATCAAATAGTGATAACCTTAAGACAGCTGAACAAATGTTCAGGGATGCACTGTTTTCATATGTTTGTCAGTGGCAATAAGTGAAAGCCAATGGAAAATACACAAATTTTGAGGTTTTTTTACTGTTTAGTGTTTTTAGGCACTAAGAGAGGACAGTTCTAAGAAAGCCTGTAGTGGACCTGGTTATGAAAATGGAAGAGGCCAACAGATGTCCTGCACAGTTCTAAGAAAGCCTGTAGTGGACCTGGTTTGAAAATGGCAGAGGCCAACAGATGTCCTGCAACCAGTGTTGAAATTGTCAAGTCACAGTCATTAACACTGGGGTCACATTTGAAAGGCCATCCATGCCAAAATTCCAACTCTTTTCCTTTTTCTTATGTTAATGGAACGTGAGAGTGACATGGGTGTCAGGTGACCAAATCCTTCCATCAGACTGCAGATTTACCAGTTCTTGCAAATATAACAGCTTATGCTCTTAATTGTCTTGGGCTTTAAACTGTCAAACTGAAAATTATGCCTACCTTTCTGAAATTTGTTCTTTTTTAAACCTTAAAATTCCCCAGAATCTTAGCAAAATTGATGGCTTTAGTTGCATTTCTGGATCCAGTGCATACTGGGATTACAGAAATTCCTCATTCTTTGTTAGTACAATCAGACAGACATTTTAATGCATGCTGTTGGTGGCTGTAGACTAGGCCTAAAACACTATTAGTCAGTTATGGCCATCTAAAGGATATAGAGAATCGCAAATTGTTATCGGTTGATAATCATATTTTCTACAATAGAGAAAGGTCAATAAACATTCAAATTCAAGCCTTGGCAATAAATATAAAAGTTTAACAAACTGACAATTGTAGAAAATATAATAATCAATGTTTAGACTTGTAAGATTTTATTTTCTCATTCTAAAATGAACATTTTTGTTAATCTGCATAACCATGATGTCATCAATCCATAAAATAATTAAGAGAAACCTATATAATATCCAAAAACTGGTGCAGTGGTTTAAATAGACTGCTATAGGTGACAATTTTTGCTACTTCTGCAGATAAGTCGGCATCATACTGAATAAGGAAAAACCTAAAAATAACCACCTTCTAATGGTATTGTTATGCTATAAGGTGATTTGGTCAGATATGTTTTAGCAACAGGCACTTTGAACTTTGACCAATTGACCCTGAAATCAACGTTTTTTTCCCTTCCCTAAATTATCATATGATTTAAGTTTGTTCCAATCTCAAGTTTACATCTGTAAACCACTATTTTCAGGAAAATAGATGATGCAAAGAAAACAAAATATCCTGATCTAAAAATATTATTGTCAGTTAGTAGGCGAAACATTATATGTTTTAATTTGTTTGTTTTTGGAGACATTCAGACTATAATAGTGCTAGTCAAAATATGGCACAAAAATTAAGGTCAGTAGGGTAAGTGAAAATTATGGTAATTTTTTTTAGGTCAGACTAAGTGCTTCTGAAAAAAAATTCATGGAGCACAAAAACTAAAGTCAAAGTGGCAAACAACCATACAGCACTGTAATACCAAAACAACCATACAACACTGTAATACCAAAACTTTCAAACAACCATACAGCACTGTAATACCAAAACTTTCAAACAACCATACAACACTGTAATACCAAAACTTTCAAACAACCATTCAACACTATAATAACAAAACTTTCAAACAACCATGCAACACTGTAATACCAAAACTTTCAAACAACCATTCAACACTGTAATACCAAAACTTTCAAACAACCATACAACACTGTAATACCAAAACAACCATACAGCGCTGTAATACCAAAACAACCATACAACACTGTAATACCAAAACTTTCAAACAACCATACAGCAATGTAATACCAAAACTTTCAAACAACCATACAACACTGTAATACCAAAACTTTCAAACAACCATACAGCAATGTAATATCAAAACAACCATACAGCATTGTAATACCAAAACAACCATACAGCACTGTAATACCAAAACTTTTAAACAACCATACAGCACTGTAATACCAAAACTTTCAAACAACCATACAACACTGTAATACCAAAACTTTCAAACAATCATACAACACTGTAATACCAAAACTTTCAAACAACCATACTGCATTGTAATACCAAAACAACCATACAACACTGTAATACCAAAACTTTCAAACAACCACTTTGAAACAACCATACAGCACTGTAATACCAAAACTTTCAAACAACCATACAGCACTGTAATACCAAAATAATCATATAGCACTGTAATACCAAAATAACCATATAGCACTGTAATACCAAAATAACCATATAGCACTGTTATACCAAAACAACCATACAGCACTGTAATACCAAAACAACCATACAGCACTGTAATACCAAAACTTTCACACAACCATACAACACTGTAATACCAAAATAACCATATAGCACTGTAATACCAAAATAACCATACAGCACTGTAATACCAAATAACCATATAGCACTGTAATACCAAAACTTTCAAACAACCATACAACAATGTTATACCAAAATAACCATATAGCACTGTCATACCAAATCTTTCAAACAACCATACAGCACTGTAATACCAAATCTTTCAAACAACCATACAGCACTGTAATACCCAAACTTTCAAACAACCATACAGCACTGTAATACAAAAACTTTCAAACAACCGTACACTGTAATACCAAAACAACCATACAGCACTGTAATACCAAAACTTTCAAGAATTGAATATGTTCAATCAATTTTGTGCATTAAACATCAGAATAAATTGAGTTGAAAACCAACTCTCAGGTTCATGATCTTATAAATCAATTTCAAAAATAAAAGTGATGACTCAACACAAATCAAATTTAGCTTCTTTTATGCTCTTGTCCAATAACGATCAAAATTAGGACGAGATATATCTCTTAGTATATAACCTAAGTAATTATTGTGGAAACGAATCACTCCAATGTAATATAAATGCAAAACTTGTACTTCTTAATACATGTATAAGTAAGATTGATTGTTGGTAAAAGTGAGTGAGTCATCAACGATCAGGATTGACAACAGAAACTTCTGCATAGAAAAGTAACTGCAAATGTTTTAAGTGGCTTAAGCATTTTTGGTTTTCAGTTTTTTATGAATTGATTGGGATTTTTCAAATGAATTAGAAATCATTACCATAGAGAGATGAGGGAACTCTGATGTAAGGTTTGATGCTTGTTGGCAGGCTTTAAAGAGATGAGGGAACTCTGATGTAAGGTTTGATGCTTATTGGCAGGCTTTAGAGAGATGAGGGAACTCTGATGTAAGGTTTGATGCTTGTTGGCAGGCTTTAGAGAGATGAGGGAACTCTGATGTAAGGTTTGATGCTTGTTGGCAGGCTTTTTAAGTTCTCTGGTTTGTATTCATATCTAAACATTAAATTTTAACTCCCCATTATTATTCTTAATTTTATCAAAAAGCCATTTGAGAAGTTATGAAATACATAGGTTTTAAAAGTTATGATGACGTCAATATTATTTCTTCAGGACTTTTGATTGTTAGAACTTTTTCATGCAAAACAAAGAAAATTCAAGAGAAACCGGTTTCCTTACAAAATGTTCAATCCTGCTTCTGTGTGAATGTCTAGTAACTGTCATCAAAGGATGGAAAACTGGTAGGAGTAGTTTTAGAAACGTAACCAAGAATAGAATTATGTATGCAGTAGTAATTTTTCCACAATAAAAATAATTTTTGAAGTAAGTGAACACCATTTAAAACATTGTCTTCAAACTTTTTCACAATAGTTTGTCTTGGTAGGGCTGTTTTTAATTTTAAAAAAAACGTAAAAGGTTAGTTAAGTATTCCATATGCCCAATTTTGGAAAATTGCTTTGACTCCTTAAATCCCTCTTCTATTAACTTATTTTACAATAGTAGCTGGAGAGATAAGTTAGTTACAAGTGAACATTTTTTAATGTCCAGCTGTTGTTATAAAAGGTGTGACAAGAAAAACTGACTAAGGTTTTTATAGAGAGTCTGAATGAGGAATAAGTATTGAGGTAAGAATACAATATCAATAGCTACAACATAAACTTACAGTGGTATGTAAATCTTTCAATTCTGTATCATGGTAGGAGTCTCTGTAAAAAGATAAAATAATTTATAGTGCAATCTCTAGTATAAAAATAAGAGATGTGGCATGATTGTCCATCACACATTCATCCAACAAATAACAGTTGAACTTCTAAAGGTTACAATTACAGCCTTCAATAATGAACCTGAGTCCATACTATAATGGAAGCTGTAAAAGGCCCTCAAAATACAAAATGAAACTATTCATAAAACACAAAATCAATTATGAATTGCCAAAATATTTCTTTAAATTTAAAACAGCACAACCAAGGTTTAATTTGAACTTTTTAAAGAAGAATGTTAGGTAAGCCTCTTGTTGACTCCTCAAATTTCCAGAAAATTTTATAGTGTTTCAAAGAAAGTAAAATTTGGCTGAGTTTTTTCGACATGTTTTGGTATAGACAACATAGAGCTCACTTTAGACAAATCACAGTTTTAATATATTTTTTGCACCTTGAAAGTCAAAATATACATATTTTATACAAATGTGTGTGCTTTATGTTTTGGGGCAAAAAAACAGCCTTAAAATTGCAGATGGAAAAACCAAGCCTATATTTTAAAGAACTATAGAATTAGGAGATAACTGTATTGTATTTTAAGCTATGAGGACCTAAATTTTGGATTTTACTGTCGCAATTTGAGTTTACCTGGCAATGTGTAGCAGTGCCAAGAAAATGGATATTTGTGACAGTAAAATCAAGATTTAAAAATACTTAAAATACAATATTTATCTCCATTCTAATGCAATTGTAATTCAAAACCTTTGATTTATATTAAAAATGGTGAAAAACAAAATTCTCCACAACGTTGCTGTTTTCTGCTGATAAACGTCATAGAAAAAAACAACACTTCATTTGAATGCTTCCATTTTGAAATGTGAACTACGGAAGTTTATAAGCTTCTTGTACGCTCCAAATTTAGAAAAATTGTTCTAATGTGAGTTTTTTCGTTAGACATGTTAAATATTTTGTGTATTTTATTGCATTTGACAAGAAGTAAATTTATTGTTCCAACATAGTAGCAATATGGCGGCTTTTTATATGGGTTCATTTTAGTTACAACAAATAGATTGTGAATTTTATTGAAAGCAACAGTCCGCAACAAGAAACTGAACCCATCCACATTATTCTGACTCTGCAACGACCAGTCTTTGTTCTTACTTCTTAATGCTGTGTGCTTAGCAGAGAAGCAGCAAATACCAATTTTAATGTCCTTGGTTTGACCCAGCCTGGGATCAAACTCGTGACCTTCCGCACACAAAGCTACCATGCTAAACATTACATCACCGTGGCAGTCTCAAGAGCCGAGGATGCATTAAGTATTCAAAAGAACAGTTTGTTATATTTTCAAAACATTAAAATTGGGGTCAAAATCAAACCTAACCATACCTAGTACTTGTGTTAAAACACTTTCTTGGTTAATCAATTAAAAAAACTGTTCATTTAGATAATAAATTTATTGCCATTTTCCAAAAGTATCATATACAATAACAACAATATAATCATGACACTTGAAAAAAACCCATAAACTGATACAATTTACAAACTATAGAGCTATCTATTATAATTAAGCTATGATGAGCTTTGAAATAATATCCAATAGTCTGCACTAACCGTCAAAGAAATTGGTAATTATAAAAAAGAATCCCAGGGACCGGGTCTTTAATGGATATAATTTGGTTTAATCATGTAGTTATTAAAAATCAGATGACACAAATATTGTATTGTTTTCTTCCTGCTAAAGTGGATAAAAAGTTGTTAATTATATGAAAAACGATCTCTCTGAGACCTTGTATTACCAAAGATGGTTATTTATTTGGTTTTTACAAACGTTAGCTAATGGATGCAACGGAAACGCTGTCAGTTTTTCAATTCAGCAGAGATTATGATGATAAATGAAGGGAAATCAACGCTGTACATTCAATATCATATTACCCATTGTTTAGCTTTTTTATGACATTGTTGATTTCCTTTGGTAGTAATCATTTTCTATCAATTTCCAATCAGCAACTTTTACCGGCAGATTTCCATTTATACATGACATATGATTTTATAAAGTTATTAAAATAACATAATTGATTTCTGCTTTTGAGTGACAAATTGACATTATTCCACCTAGGATTTTTGTATTTTACATATAACAACTTAATGAGTCAGAGTTAACCATTTTTGATGAATTTAATAAACCACACAAATTTCCATCATTAATTGCACTGTCACACAAGTTATAAAGCCTAATTAGTAAAAATACACACAGTAATGTTCTGGGGATTTCTAAGAAATTTTCAAATCAAGTCAGCAGTTTACCATGATAAAGAACATATAATACAAATGGGTCTCAATGGGGTTTACTTAGCAAAATCAGCATTTCATGGAAAAGTCAGAAAAAAAATTCTTGTGAATGAGTGAGGTAAACCTCTTGTAATTCATGAATGATATAACAAATTTTATCATGATTCCTAAAACATACTTTCTTTATGAGTAAAACATTTTCACATCCTTTAATCCAGGGTCTTTATTACATATGCATACCCCTAAATTGTCTAATTTTTATCAATTTAATGCAAAAATACCATATTTTTCAACAATTTTATGTACAAAATGTATAAAGTGCATCAATGTTTATTCAAGAGCTTGTGTATTTAATAAAAAATTCTGTATTTCCAGAACCAAAAGTTTACTGAATAAAAATTGCAAGTTTTCCTTAAAATTTTTTAACAATTCCAAATGTGACAACAATCAGGATTTAGTTTTTGTCAATCATCATGTCTTATGAGAATAATAAAATTGTATTCAATCTAGTATTCAAATCAATTTATTCTTAGGTCATAATGAAAATCTATTTGTGGGGTAAAATTCAGAATTTATGGCACCTCTGCCTTTTTTATAATAGAGAATTACCTGCAAATAATTATCTTAAGGATGTTCGCTGCTAATCTTTTTGATTTTTTGTCAGATTTTCGGAATCCTCTGGTTTCATCCATTTAAGTGC
>JAULBM010073958.1:0-10010 GCA_032357055.1 Geukensia granosissima | reverse complement strand
GATAGGGGCGGAAAATTTAGCCTTGTAACTGGCCGCCTACGGACCACTCAAAAAAGAGCTGTTACAAGGGGTCTTTAACGTGCTTAGGACGTGGCATTTATAAAAAACAACTTGAATTTTTAGACAAATTCTTACCATCAGTTCAATTTATTGAAAAAAATCAAACGAATTAAAAAAAAAAAACAGAATTACCCATGTTATTAATTTACTTTTTTTCAAAAATGCTGAATTGTATTGTTTAAGAAAAACTTGGCTGCTGAAAAAATGAGTTGGGTTTATATTCAAATATTAAATATCCCTTATTTCCATGCTCCGATTTTTCTTCGACAAGATGTTATTTAACCTTTTATGACCCTTTTTCATATATGGTAGTGATCCTGACTGTTCAATTTAAACAGAAAATTGTTTAACCAATAATAAAAGGGGACGATGTAGGTAATATCTAAATACATAATAAACGATAATTTAAAAAAAAATCCGCATTGTTCAATCTTTTCAACAACATCTCAATTTTCTCCCAAACAACTTGTGTTTGTGTTTCACATACTCACGTAATACAATTTTAGTAAAAGAATAAATTAATGAGAGGACTGAAATATGTTATTTTCCTTTTGGAAGTCTCAAGCAAAATTCACAGAACGAGCTATAAATTAGCTTTGATTATCAGAAATCATCGAAGACAGTTGATAAAAAGCGTGTTTGCAAGACACGAATTTTCGCGTTCAAAATGTAGACTTCCTCACTGGGACTTCGCTAACCTAAAGCCCTCCGATTATTATACATGTTTTTTTTTTTCTTTTCTCTTTGTAACTACAAAAGCTTTACAGTCTTTGTAGTTAATATTTAAAGAATATATATAAATTCCCATGTAGAAGTAATTTCATTATAGTAATAAAGGATATTTCGTAGGAATTCATTGGCCTGTAGACTCACTCACAAACTGATATGTAAAGTTTGTGAGCGATGGGCTGAGTTCACACATCAATTAATCCTGTAAAACAGCAATTTTACTAATCATTCCTGTTAATTATTCAAATAATTGAAAACAGCTTCATTTTAACTCCAAGAAGGGAACTATTTTGAAGGCGTTTTAATTAAGCCTCATGACATCATCAATCTAATAGTTTAAACATATTTTATTTGCCAAAACAATGCAAATTAAATCAGACACAAGTAAATCATTCTTATTAAGTCTTTTCCGCATTACAATATATTACAATAATAATAAAGAGCATGCGATACATAAAAATAACATTATATTACTAAATAAATAAGTAATAAATAAGGAAAAAGAGAAAGAAATTATGTACAAGAGATGTATGGGATGAATGTAGTTTCCGTTAAATTAACTAGACAATTAGGAACCTATATTCGAAAACATGTTTGAATAAAGTTCGTTTTGTTCATATTTGAGCACGTTGCTCCCTCGAGTTACAAGCTTTAATTTGATCGTTAAAGCATCAGGTAACCAGTTATGATTCTTAAATAAGTTAATTCTGTTAATAAATACTACAATCAAAGAAAAAATGTTATGCAGTTTCGATATATGTTGCGTTTTACACAATAATAACTGTATTTAAACGACGAGAAGCATCTAAGTTGCGTTAGTATTATGTTTAGCTTTCTTGGACCATAGGAGAAGTACTGTGGAATGCTGTTATTCTATTGATTTCTCCTCAGTTCAGTTTTAATTTTACCTACTGGGTATTAAAACTTTTCCAACTTCTAATAGAAGAGGGGATAAACGAATATCTCGTTAGTGAAAGTCTACAAAATGAAACAGTTAAATCATTGTCGTTTCTTAAAGGATATATCGTCGTACTTTGTATTGTCGGGGAACAAGTTTACAAAGATTTCTGGTGCACAGTTCTTATATATGTTGTAAAACTTTTGTAATTTTCTTCGATTTCTTCTATCCGATAATTTTTCCCACTCAATCTCATTATAAACTACTTCAGATTTGTCAAACACAGGTAATCCAGTAATAATTATAGCAGCTTCGAGCTGTTGATTTTGGAGGTTATTTTAATTGTAAATTCCACAGTTATCCCAAAAATTTCTTCGACATAGCCGGTATTTTAATTAAGGAAGAACGTTCAAATGTTTTGAGACACTTAAGGTTATCTTTTTTATATGTTGGTTTCACTTGGCATCACTGGTAAATGTAACTTCCAAGTGATTGTAAACTGATGTTATTGGAATTTCTTTATCATTCAGCGAAAAACTGAGGTCTGGGATCTCTAAATTTGAAAACATTATCGGTTTTATTAGGATTAAAGCACATAAGCCACTTTTAGTACCATTCATCCGGTTTCGCCAGGTCATGTTCAATTGCCGTCTTAATTTGCAATTCATCGTCACCCGAGTAACTGAATGATGTGTCGTCAGCGAAGAGCATATAGTGAGATTTTCTGCAATATTATTGATATATACAATGAAAAGAAGGGGCCAAGCATAGACCCTTGGGGCACACCAGCTGAAAGATCGCAAAGTGTCAATGATGCAGTTTTGATTATAACTTTTTGTTTCCTGTTGTCTAAATATCTACTAAACCAGATTAGAAGATTACCTCGAATTTCATACCGGTCTAGTTTCAGTAATAACCCATGATGCCAAACTTTTATCAAATGGTATTGAAAAATCATAAACAACTTATTCTTTTTCTTTCAAGAGCATTTAGTATGCAATTATAAATTTCTATTAGTTGATGAACAATTGAACATTTAGGAAGAAAACCTGTTTGAAATTCATATATTAACTTATTTCGTTGAAGGTGATTATAGACATGTTTATAGACAATTCTCTACATTACTTTTCAGAAAGAACTTGTGAGGGAAACTGGTCTTTAGTTTGATGGCACACGCATCTCCCTTTTTGAATATTGCTATTACATTTGCTATCTTCCAGCTGGATATTTGCATTGCTAAAGTGATTTATTAAAAATAATTTGGATGGGTATGGCTATTTTCTCGGGGCACATTTTCAGCATTTTATGGCAATATTATAACAAATAATATTACAGCAATTTTTTTTACAATATTGCAATTATAATACATTGTGACTATTATACATTATTAGACCAACTACTCTTACATAGCATTATAAAGGGAATATATAAGTTAGTATTTATAATATAGAGAAGAATACATATGTATAATTATTCAAACCAGCAGTAGCCACCAAATTGACATAGATTTAGTACAAAGAAAGTAACAAAAACCTGCGAGTTGCGTGCTGAATTTTATTTAGGTTTTCTTGTCTTTTATCTGAGCCCACTTATGTCGTCAATGTTTTCTGATGTACGTATACGTTGCAGATCTAGTTGCTTATTTTCTAACAAAATGCAGACCTTACAATCTCCGAACAATGGTTAACCAGAATGTTATTATTGTTTAAATGATGGAGAGTGTTAAGCGGAAATTATTTGTCAATCTTAACCGACCTTTGTACGATTTTCTGTTTTAAAGTACGAGCTTAGTTAGGTTGAAGTGTTAATCAAGTAGCCTTAATGACACTTTGTTATAAGCAAAAGATAATACGTTTCGAAAAATAACACATTGGCTATTTCATTCTTCATTTGTATTATTCCGGTAAAATGAACGGCGTATTATGTTGGACTTGATAAATTATTATCAACATCTTCAGGATTGTTGCATCTTAATTTTACACAAGGGAAAGTATAATTGACAAACTATGGCATTTGTGTACAACATCGCAATAAAAAAAGTTAAATTTGATTTTGAATATTTGTTATAACCATTTGAGGTGGATTGTATATATTCATTTTTCTTACTTAATGTTTTCATTTTGTCTCTAGAAATGATGACATAAAAGTTGGTTGCTTTTCTTGTTCTTTTTACTGTTATTGAGCTATATACATGTAAGACGTTTATAAGGGGTTTTTCTCACGTTAACTTTTTTATCGCCACATATTTCATGCATATTCAGGACGCAAACAGAAATAGATATAACAGTGTGTTCACATACATTACAAAGGTATATGGCTTGGTTTAAGGCATTTGGGCAATAGTCTGCCTTCCAATGGAACAATATGACCAGAATTTGTAGCAAATGTAGATGGTTGCAATGGTTATAATCTAAAGACAATCAAAGATGTCGCAATAAGTAGGAAACTGCAAAATTAAAGAAAATTTTCGCCTTTTTTGCTACTAATGAAAAAAAGCTGTTTGGAAAAAAAAAACAGTACAGAAATTGTTATATACATGTTTCTTGCCACTGAGTAATTTTTCTATGCTGTTTAGTTCTGTCACCTTTTATCGACATTACAGTCAAACATAGTTTATAGAAGAAGAGGTACTCAAATCTAAACAAATTGAAACAAGAAGCCAAAACCAGTGGAAAAGGCTTCTACTATTTGATACATTTTGAAGCCCCTCCGTTATTTCGTGGATTCAAAATTTAAATAAAAACCGTAAATGCCTGCAAAAAAATCATGTCGGGCAAGTCTGAAACTTTGTACCCACATGTCCTACATGTGTAAAAGGAATTCGAAGATACCAAAGCGGCATACAGAAATCGTTAAAACATGCCCAACAAAATGAAAGAAAAACATAGAACACACAACATTACACTAAAATATAAAGCTGGAGTAACTCAAACCCTACAAAAACCAGGGTAAGTTAGGGTGCTCCGAAGGGTAAGCAACTCCTGCTCAACTAGTGGAACCCTTTGTATTACTCAGAAGACAAAATAGATAATACAATTAATAATAATATACAATATATTAATGTACCTTAGAACACATACATCCCAGTTGCCTTTCAAATTTATTTCAACTAATTAAGAGAATGTACTTTGATAAGGTATGGATAATGATACAGTCTTTTCGTAAGATTGATTGACTCAGTGTTTTTTAAAATCAAGTGACAAATAGTTCATGCTTAATCAGGAGGAGAACAAGGTATCAAATAAAAAATCATAAAAGGGATTAGCTGGGGGTTAGACCGAAATCAAATTGCAACAGGATGCCAAATTGGGACAAACCTAGGACCGTGAAATTAAGCTTAAACAACTGGTCACCTACGAACCACTCATTACGAGCTGTTGCAAACGGATATTTAACATGCTGAAAACATGGCATTTTCCCAACACGGGGCACGGCGGTAACGTTCCCGTCTGAGACGGGTTGAGTATTTAAACATCTTGTCAAACAAACGGACGCCGTTGAGCTGGGTTTATACTTGCAGGCGGAGAAACCAAAAGGCCTAATTCTATACAAAGGCCGCTCTCGGGGTTTATCATAAAAAGAAACTTATATATAATCATTATCTTTCAATATCAAATAATTAAGTATACAGTTATAGTTAAAACGCAATGAAGAACATTCTCAAAAGTTTGTTTGAAAATTGATTTTATTTATGATAAAATAATTTTATAAAACATGATATTAAATTAAAAAATATCAATGAACGTAATGAATTAAATAAAATAATGAAAATAATAATAGAGAGTAAGGTGAAATTAGTGCTTTCTAAGAATACTGAAGATACACTGCTACTTTTCAATGTTCTGTGTTATAAAATATTAAAATACATTTCCGAAATACATAATATACAGATAGAACGAAAAATTGAAACAAACAAAACGAATAAATCACCAAAGACTAGGGACTGAATTTTCAACCAAAACAGTACGTGAATAACAGCTACATTTGATTTTAAATCGTTTCTATTAAATTATATAAAGGAGCAATGTATTAACCATTAACTTTGCAAGGGTCATCTATTACTTGTATCCATCACACTAACGAGTGTTGCGATGAGATTGAGGCGGCGCCACAACAAAATTGTAGTTACCACATTCTGCAATTCCATCAGTTAAAATAATTGGGTCCTTATTCAATAACGTCGCATTTCCACTGAGGTGGAGAGGGTGGAAGTTCGCTTTCTCCGCTAGAAAAGATAACACCCTTTAAATTTAACAGAACTATTATTTCTATACCACCTGGGGTTAAGAAGTTGGTTGTCCGATTTCTCCGCCAGGAGGAAAATTAACCTTGTAATTGAACGTTTTTTGAATGGGTATTACGACCTTAACGTCGCCTCTACAACGAGAGGTACTTCATCATGGGGAGAAACCGGATGGTTGATTGTACTACATCTGGAAAGGAAGTACGCTTGGATAATTAAAGCGTCAAAAGAAGACTCACGAAAAGCCATATTCAAAGGTAGAAGGAAAAAGGAGTCACTGAAAGATACCATGGAGGTGCTAACTTTTTTTTTCTTTCCACATGCAAAATCTGTGTTATAGGAAAATTTGCCTAACATAGAAGAAATAAAACAGCGAAGGACGAACCCAATCCGTATTGGCATTCGGTTTTGGAATTACATGATTAATTGAGCTTTGAACAATTAAGCATAGTTAAGAACGTGGAATAATGCAAAAACCTTCTTCAGTCATTCAAATACTGCAGCGAAACAGATAACGAGGGCGAGTTTGCAGTTATTTATGCTGAATACTCCCTCAGCTTTACGTTATGAACACTTCACTCATCAGTGTTATCCGTGTTGCAGATTGATGGGGGCTCAGTGCCGTGAGATCGAGGAGAGGTTAAATACCTGGAAGACTCAAATGAAATTTCTTTCTCTTCAAGGTAAATACAAGGATTTGAAATTCAAGATGATCGTACGGTTTTATGGATATATGACGAAGATGGTGGATTCAGTAAGACTTTTCTTGGCAAATACATGCACTATAAGGACACATTTGTTATAGAAGTAGGATGTACTAAATTTCATGGTATATGCCTAATGTGAGAAACCTTATGTTGCATTCAACTTTTGTATGTCTCAACGTGAGTTTGTCAATAATCATATCATAGAATAGTTTCACAATTGTCTGAGTATTTAGCTCAAAGGATTTACAACTCAACTTAAGTCCTACAAAGGGGAAGGACTCGGTCCCGGTGATGGCGAAATTCCACGCTCTTGACACGCTACAGAACTTTGCATCAGCTCTTGATATAATCCAGGATTTGGCCATTTGGAACGGCTTAATTTACCCCGCCTTCTAAAAAGTCTCAAGCTGACATCCTCTGGCAAAATCTTCCTGCCTGACTCCGCTCCTTCTCTAGTTCAATACTAGACTTGTTATCTTGCATGTTCTCGTCCTGACGAAAATTTGCTTATCATATATTAAGGGCAATGAGTGACTAATCAATCAATATATGTCCGTTTCAAATACCAGTCAATCAATCAAATCCGGGTCAATAGAAGATATTAGGAAACAGTTTATAACCCAAAATCTTCTGAAAAATTGGCAAATTAGACAAATTCGTAGTTTCAAAAACATTGCACCCCTCAAAAGAAACCCCAAAATACAAAATAATAATACTAAAAAAAAACCACAAAAAAATACATATATCAAAGCCAATCAAATAAAGTAACTTTCACATCTGTCGGTCTAAATATTGCAATTAATGAAAAACAACTAGGGATATAAGTGGTTTGTAAGCATTTGACCTCAGGTGGCGACAATTGCAGTCAGTCTTAATATTTTCTTGTTTTTTCTTGGTTAACAAGGGCCTATGAATCACTTAAATGCGTAACATCTGCAAACACACATAATGCATGAAAATGTTAAAAATGTACATTGTGTGGGTACGCAAAACAATTAAAAGCCTATGGGAAAAAGTGAAAATACATCCGCCAATTTCTTACTCTATGAATGTATTATATATTTTACTGTGTATTTCATTTGGTCCATAAATGTAACTAGAAATTCACATAGTTTGGCTGATCTTTCAATTGTTGGCGCCTAGCATGGTCGATGATGGTTAATCCAAAAAAGCCCCCCGAGGGCGGCCGGGGTATAGCAATAGGTCGTTCGGTTTCTCCGCCTGCAGGTAGAACCCCTGCTAAAGGGGCGACTGATAGTTCTAGCGGGATGTATAAATACTCGAACTCCCCTTCTCGAATGTTGTGCCGGCGAAAGAATAGGCACCAGGTTTCTCCGTCCTGGAGGCACTAGTTCTCTAATAGAGGCGTCCCTGATTGCTGGGGATGTATAAATTCACTATCCGTCAAGAAGGAGATGTTAAAGACGCCCCGTGTTTAGGAAATGCCACGTCATAAGCACGTTAAAGACCCCTTGTAACAGCTCATTTTGAGTGGTCAGTAGGCGGCCAGTTACAAGGCTAAATTTTCCGCCCCTATCTAACCCGAAATTGTTTCAGTGGCAGTCTAAAAGTCCCTCATTTACCGGTCCCTTGCTCAAATTCTACATGTACATATTGATTTATTGTTTCACTTGTTTTCGTCCTGAATATGCATGAAATATTTGCCACTGACGTTAAACAACAATCAATCAATAAAAATCCGACTCAGCGTGTCGGTCAAGTACAAAGCAGGGTTCATTATCATCATTAATAGAACACATTTTATTGCCAATTAAGGGCCCACATGAGTATAGCTTACACAAAGAGGAAAAAACATTGGTCCATAGAAAAGTACAATTACATATATATAGCCATATAATATATTGCTGCTAATAAATTTTCCAACTGCACTAAGTATCATCTAGTTTTCAGAAGTAAGAAGAAATGAAAATTTTTGTGTATTATCTAAAAATCTAAAATTTGAAATTTCGTTTTCAACCAACTCAAAAAGACTTCCTATCATCAGAAAATTTTTACACACTATCAAAAATGATCTCGTCCTGAATATGCATAAAATATTTGTCACAGGACGGTAAGCAGCATTCATTCAATCAATCAAATCATTTTGCAGGAGATAAGAAATTTTTATTTTTGATTTTGATAGGTTAGATTCGTAATAGAGCTTTTCGGTGATATGTCAAAAGATTTTCTCTTTCTCGTGTTTTTTAGGTATATGGAACAAAGTGGGCACAAATTTAATTTCGTATATGCAAACTTTTAATTTACATTGCATTTTTTTTCATTAAAATGATTGGAAAATGCAACAATTTAACGAAGTTTGAAGATAAGGGAGGTCAAAATTATGACTGATAGAGCCGTATAAATGAGACTAGCACTTACTGTGTCCAACCCACTACTATGTCCAATACATTACTGTGTCAAGCACATTGCTGTATCAGGGAAAATACTGTGTCTACACTTACCTGAATGTTCATTTGTGAAACTATATCTCATGTCAACGTGCTGCAGTCGTATCATGCTGCGCTTCCAAGACACCTCATTTTATGTCAGAAACAAGAATCGTCCGAAGAAAATGAAAAGGTGAAGACGGACGACGGACGCCATCTTTCACATGGCCAAAGCCCAGGTGAGCTAATTCTACTGCCATTTGGTTGATGGCTGTATCATTGAAAATAATGCCACATATCCTACTTGTAAAATAATGGGATGGTGTTCGCCGTCTTTAAATTTGTGAATTTAGTTACTAATGTTCTGTAATAGAAATGAGATTGAGTCGGCGACGGTGTCAAGTCTGTCCACCATATTATCCAAACTTTTTGTTGTTGTTTGCCAATTTCCGTCGGAGAGATGCTTCGATGTATGAATACTCATACGTGAGAGAGAAGCGAATTTTTCCCCTTTCGTGGAAATTGGTTGTTTGCTTGACCCTTGTAAATTGCAATTAAAGTAACTATTGTTAATCCTTTGGCTAGGGAATCTTTAGTGTTAAATAAAACAAACTTAGTAAGGATGGCTTGTACACTTGGTATAGTTTTGCTACATCTATTATGAATAACTTTGATCTAGAGAAAACTGAGTTTGAATATCATACTAATTTCTTTAAAGAAGTTAAATATAAAGTAAAAAAATCTAAGTCAGAATGCAATAAGAGATAAATGCAACAAACTATCACTAGATAAAATCTCCAAATTTGACAATACCTCTAAACTGCATCTTTATTCAAAATTTAAGTCAGAAACCGGATTTTCAGATTACTTAAAAATTCAAAATTTTAATAGAAGAAAAATTCTAATTACGTTTCGAATAAGTGATCACAATTTGGAAGTAGAACTTGGCAGATATAAAAGAATTCCTCGAGATCAAAGACACTGTA
>JAULBM010073947.1:0-10010 GCA_032357055.1 Geukensia granosissima | reverse complement strand
AGTAAAACTGACCGCCGCGATATGACTGAAATATTGTTGAAAGTGGCGTTAAACCCCATTCAAACAAACAAACAAACGTTTTTCCGAACTGACATGAACAGCCCTATTCTCTATTTATGACAGAATTAATTTGTATTGTAACCTGAATAGTTTCCCAATTGATTTCTGTTTCCTGACTACTTCTTTACCAAAATTATAATAATTTAATCAAATGTTTACAGCTAGACATAAGAAAGATTCATATTTTCATATTTTCGAACATCGCCTTATATTCCTTTATACTACAATTACATTTGTGAAAATTTTATTAAATAGACACAACAGAAAGCACATATACTATATGGTACGAGTGTATTTTTAAAATAATACTCTATTTCCGTAATTATAACATTTAATCTCTATATTTTCCTTATTCTAAATGGTTATGTTGCAATACTCTATCACTGAAATAAATTAAGAAACTCATCTTTACTGATTCCGACTCCCTTCAAAATGGCCACCAAGAAAGGTAGATGAATTTTTAAAACTTCTCCGTTGGAACTACAGTGCTAATCTTAAAATTGTTTGCTTACATACTTTGATATCCTTTTCTGTACATGTTGCTGATGAATATATTTCTAGTCGTTTTCGAAAATTTGAAGTGAATTTTAGGGCTAAAATTGAAAGGTTGATTATCTGCCAATAAATCATTTTCGAAAAATACTAAAAGAGAGAATTTTATAATGTCTGATTTTTCTTTCTATGGCAAGAATATAACGAATTTAAATTAAATTATTGTGCTATTGCTGTTGCCAAGAATGTTTACATTTTCAATACGTCAAAATCAGCTATAGCTGGTATTTCTACAATATAATTACCTTACAATTGTCAAGTTAACTTTGGCATCTGTGTCTAAATCCATAACATCACTTCCTTTACTTGCTGTTGACATACAAGGTTTTATTCCCCCGTGTGTTCATGTATAGAAACTGTAAAGACACGGTGCAAATAAATTACAAGGGGAAATCGCCACAATTCATCATAAAACGCAGATTCATTTAAATAAAAGTTAAAGGTGAAAAATTAAATGCAAATTTTAGATTACACTTAAAAACTGGAATGCACATTATTCAATTAAAAAAAGATTACAAAACGACACAAGAATGGCTTTCGATTTGAAAGGACAAAACCATTATCAAGCAATTTTTTCATTCTTGGGATAAGCATGCAAATGCCATATGCAGCACAGTTAAACCTGTACTCTTGGATACAGTTGTTCTTGCGTTGTTACTGGTTAAATAAACTATTAGATGCCTTAAGAAAAATGCAATTAATCTGAGAAGTACTTATATTATAATATAAATTACAAAAAAACTTCATGGAAAATAGTCTTGTATTGTCGAACGCAAACGGAGGAGGGTATTTCTAAAAAAAATTATCACGAGAAACAATCATACAGTTCTATACAATAGTAGATCAAAGTTTCAATAATAGCAAGACTGACCAACTGCTGGTTACCATGAGTCTTCTGAAAATTCTCACTAACTAAAACGGGATATTTCTTCGACACTGACCTACCAATTCTTCTATGGTGCAGGATTGGACTATAGAAATCTTTATATGGATTTGGCTAGCAATTTGGAGTATACTTTGGTGTGTTTAAATGTCAGTTTTTATATTAATTAGAAATATATATAAAGACAAAATTTTTTTGTTGACAATGTAAATGGAAAGAAGAACTACAAAAAAATAAACAACAGATAAATACCGTAAATATGTAATGATATTACATGAGGGAAATAGAAATGCATGTCATAACGTGACACGAGGGAAGGGCAATATTTAAATATTCTGTTATTTGTGCCACCTTTAAAATATGAACATGAAAAGATATAAGGTAAATGTTAAAGAGACTGCAGTCGGACAACGAGAAAAAGAGAGGGAATTTCGAAATATAGAAGTCTCCACAAGGCTTTCATTGAGGGTGGAATACCACAATTAACATCATAATATAAACACTTAAAATAAAACTTTGGACGGCTGTAGAAACAGAAGTTATACCAAATGATTCTTGAAACACCTATTTCAATAACATTCGTGTTTCAAAGAGTCATTTATCAAGTAGAACAGTATTAAAATAACGATAACGACATAAACATACCCATAATTATTCATGATTGATGACTCCCAACTCACCATCCAATTCATGACGCCGACTGAAAACATCAAAGTGAAGATCTTAGACAGCTTTTGAATATATCTTCTTAATCAGAGATGATATTCGTTCTAAAACCCCATAGCAAATAAAAAGTAGGTGGACGTCAAACAAATCGGAATTATCACAATTTGAAGCAATGTATAGCGCAGAAAAAAGAAATATAACCACAAGTTAATTGACGAATATTAGCAAATGGCAAGCATTAGCTAGCTCAACATTTTCATTTCAGCAAAACAAAGTGTATTAGATTAAAAGGCATAAATTTACCGTATCTTTCCTCTCATCAGCCATTTACATGTTCTTCGGTTTGTAAATTCCATTATTCTGTACAGGGATTAAAGTCTGAATAGGCAGCATATTTTAATGTAATTGCAAATAATTATTTTTTTCTTGAGGTAAATCGAATGGTTATACTCGCGATCAGATAGCTCAAAGGTCTTATAGACGGCAAAACGATATCGATAATTTAAGACACCCTCAAGTTCTAAAGAAAAATGGCATTTAAGTCATCCTCTTCCTTAGTAAACCTCAAATGTTACCAGGAAAAGTGATTTTATCACTATTTCATACGTAATTCTACGATCTGCCTTGATAAATGTTTCGTGTAGAATTTTTCTTGCATCAAATGTATCGGTTTCATTTTGTTATTTTTTGTTTTTACATTTAACGTGTTTTCTGGCTAAATGAAATTGGCATTGGCTTACAATTCCTCTGAAGATCAATACTGATACCTGACAGCGATAAATGAATGCTGGAATAGATTATTTGAAGATTAAGCTACTATTCCGTTCCACGGTGTTTTAATAATTTAATGTTAGTTTTCTCTAGGTAGCTTTAAGACAAATGAAAGTAGCAAGTACATAAACCGATTGATTAAGCTTGACATACAGTATTCATCTAGTGTTATACCAAATTCCACACAAAATTTATGTAAGAAGTACAAACCAATCAAACTGCAAGACAAATTTAGTTATTTAAAGTTGAGATATAGATTGAGAGAAATTAGTTTCTTGAATATAATGTAAGATATAAAAACCGCAAAATATGAATTATTCAAAAATGGGGTGTAGGTAGAATTAAAACTCGTTTCTCGAAATCTAATTGTGCTACAAAACAACAGGAGCTTTTAGAAATGCTGAGCACAGCAGAAAAAACCAAGACAATGATTAACAGCATTATGATAGTCTTATGTATTTCGTACCTTTAAGATAAAAAGAACATGAAAAAGATCGACAGTTACATGTAAACCACAAATATGATAATTTGTGAACTTCAACAATAACTTTATTTCAAATGTAAAGTCGATGGTTCAAAACACGCCATCTAAACATATTGTAAAGACATTCGACTGAATACTTCCATCAAGAATACAGGCACTTATATCTCTCAAGCAGTCTCCTCAAAGATTAATTGAAATAAGCAGCATGTTTAATGGCTATTAGTTTGTCATTTACAAATCGAAATAACCGTCAGCCAAAAAGACAGTTTTTGACCTATTCGGCAACTAAAATTATTAAGAAACTATATTTGCCACGTTTACATAAAAGTTGTCAATGTCGTACATCGACTTTTAAGTTTACAAGAGACAAACTTCAATATCTGATACATAAAAAAGGGTTGACATTTTCAAAATATTGTTATCGGACCCCATTTCTATTTCTAAGCTGTGTTAACTCTTCTTTCCGTCAACTCACTGAAGGTTTTTGCTTTCGCTTTTTGAAATGGCATAACAATGTTTTTTTGTATTCTGCCTGCTGATGAAATCACCGTATCAGGACTATATGAACATCATTTGTCTACAGAACTTGATGTTATAAAAATACATCAGCTAGGAAAAGACCTGATGATATTAAAACTGTTCTTATGTTATATATTAGTTTTAAATGTAGAAATGTAGAAAACATCTATTGTCCTTTTAATAAACATTTCAAAATAGTACTTTTTTGCAGAAAGCTTTGACTTTCACTTCCTTACTGTTGTAACTTTTTTAAAAAATGATATATGCACATGAATTAATATATATAAGATTATTTTTAATTATGATTAAATATTTTAAATCACTAGAGGTATACAATATCTTTTGTACCTGTTCAAGCAATATTTACGTTTGGACAAAAATATTTAAGACATTAAGACCGGACCAATAGTTTAGAATTTAAGTTATTAGGAGGAATCTCTGTAAAATCATAAATGTGATAAAATTCATGCGAGATAAGTCTGAAACTGGGCTGGTAAGTATTCTTGGTGACCTCTGGTCCACCACCAGAGGCATCAACCTATTGGTTTCAAATTACAAGTTTACCAATGTTCGAATAAATATGGTGGAAGCGGGATGCTTACAAATGGAGGTCAAAGAAATGAAGGATACTACTTTATTTAAGGAGATTTGAATTTAATTTATAATTACTAAACATTTCTGTAAAAACGTACATGTATATGTGATATATTTTATGCCAGTCAAGTCTGACAGCTGGGCGAATGCCCTCGTTGACCACTGGTTCACCAGCTGAGGCATCGATCCGGTGATTTCAAAAAACATCTTTACCAAACAAATGTCGAATAGATATGGTAAATTTTCGGTAATTGTATGCAGGGACTTGAAAAACAAACCATAAACTGTCCTAACGATGTTCGATATATGCTAAATATGTTTTAATAAATCTCTTTTAAAGTGATCAACAAACTTAATGATCGACATTTTTCAATTTGGTAAAACGTTAAGTACTTATCTAATTGATTTAAAACTAAACAATTTTTAATCATACATATCTCAGTAAATATGTTTTATGGTATTAAATAGAACTAAAATACAATCGACAGATTTTGCGCTGTAGCTAGTAAAAACAAATCTTAGCTTTAATACTTTGAGAATCATTTGGGTATATAAAATGTTTATGCCAAAAAAATTAAATAAGTCAGTCAATCAGACTTAGTCTTAGGTGTTAATCCATGTGTTTGTATCAGGATTTAAATTTACGTGGGTTTAGAAAAATTTTTATTTCTTCAAAATTGGCAATAGGATATATAAGTAGCTTTTGTTTCTTCCTTGTTAAATGATACAAGATCATAGCGCTTCATATCAAATGTAATTGTTAGCACCATTCGTATAAAGATCACATCGATTTTCTTTTAGTATGAAAAGTCATCATATCTTGTGAAGAGAAATTTTAGAATTCGAATTCCCAATAGTTGATTCCTTTGAACAGTAGCACAATCAGATTGTATAAAGGATATTTAAATGTGTATTTTGTAATTTTAGAATTTTTAAAGACTAGAATTCAGCTTCAAAGGTATGTTTAATTTGATATTTATTATGACTGATGTTATCTTATTTTTCTCAGTAATTTATTTGAGGCTTCCTCTACCAATCGAAAAGTTATCATGGATTACCTTGTTTTCTGCCTTTGTTTTGACGTGGTTCAATTATAGTGTATTCACAGCCAGTTTTGCGGAAACAAGAAATATCTGTCATCTCCTCATGAAACTGAAGACAGAATACGTGCAAGGTAATGTGCAAGTTATAGAAATATTTACCAGCTGATAGGTCATTTAACTATAACCTTTGCCTTTGTTTACTGGAAAATCGTTTTTTTACGCTAACGTGATACCGGCATGAATAACTACATATGGTAGGAGTAAGTGTTGTCATTTAGCTGTAGATAAACTTGCAGTATGATTTTTTGTTACTTGAAAACCTTTCCATTAATTCCAAATTCAAATTATTTATCATTTCATAGAATAGTATATCAAAGTACCGAAGTACCGTTTACTCGAGGAAAGTATCATTATAAAAATAATGAACTGCAATATGATTGGAAAATTAAAATAAAAGAACAAAAAATGTCTTTATCATGTAGCAGACTTATAATCAATTCCCTTAACAATTTAAGTGATTCCTTTAAATTTTTCTGGATATCTTCTCTTCTCAAAGAATTCACAAATTTGAAATCTTGTTGGATGGAAAGGCTCTCATCTCAAATAGTGATTATATAAATCCATGGCTGTCTGAAGATTAATCCGCATAAGAAAATAACCTTGTTCAGTTCTTTATGCTGCAACTAGCAACACTGTAAAATACCTTTTAGCATAAAGAGACAACAAATCGTTATCAAAATATTACTTTTGGAATTTCTGGTACCAGTTGGACGTGGATTTTGTAAGTCTCACACGAATGACATCGCGTTGCGGATGCAAAGAAATACGACGGTAATTAGGCAGCAGCTAAACTTTGTGCCCCCACAGGGCCCCTCTCGTAAAAAAGAACAATGTCTATTTTTATAATGCGTAATCTAAAACATATTATAAAAGACAAGGTCTTAATAATATAAAAGTAACAATCATACTAAACAAAACATATTGATCTAAAACATTTATTTCATTTATCAACTTCTAGTCAACATAAAAAGCATCCAAAGGTGATTTATACATAAAAAGCGTACAAATAAATATATTTTATATCTTGTTTTGAAAGTTATTCCATCTGCAAATTTGATGTCCATTTTGCTCTCTAGCATATTCAGGGAAGAAATAATGAACACAGAATGCAATGCAAAACACCAAACAGGGGATATAACTTTTAATTTAGTACCTTAACCTTTATAATATTTCTGGTCATATGAACAAGAGGTTTGACAAAAAAATACTCCTTTTTATCAGTCCACAAGATATTTTACACCTGATATCCAATGCCTCTTTCAAAATTAAACATAATATTTGGCCGGTCAGGATTAACTAAAGGAATTCGAAGATACCAAAGGGGCAGACAGAAAACGTTAAGTCGGAAGACAGACAAAACCATGGCCTACAAAATGAAACGAAAGACAAACATAAAACACAACACTACACTGAAAACTAAAGCTGGAGTAACAAGACCCCTACAAAATCCAGGGTGAGTTCAGGTGCTACGGAAGGGTAAGCAACTCCTGCTCCACTAGTGACACCCGTCGTGTCACTCATTGTAAAAACCCGGTGATATTTCATTTATTTTGGGAAGTTCAATTATTAGCTGATTGGTTTATGTTTCTGTTCTTAACCTAAAACACTACCAATATATTAATAATCGGTATATATATAATTCTCTAACCCTTATACATTACCGAATGTGAAATTTAAAAGTAAACATGAATCATAGAATTACTACCTTTTTTATCGGAGGATAAACAATAAAATGACTTTCACTTTACAATACTTAAATAAAATATTACAAAGACAACATGGAGAATTAAGACAAGAGTAACACGAACCCCAATGAAAAAAAACCTTTGGTGAGTTCTGGTGCTCCACTAGTGGCACCCGTCGTGTTACTCAGTAGCCAAAGCCGGTGTTTAATCACAATCGATGTTAGTCACAACCGGTATAGGAACGGATTTGTATTCATGACAGTCATGTTTATGAGTACTCAATACCCCCTTAACCTGACAGTGGTTGAAAAAAAACAACATAAAACAAACTTAAAGTTTAACTGAATAAGATTAAACTTATTAAGCCGATACATAATGTGCAGACAAACAACTGATGAAATAAGGGATAACAAGATGTGCCGACCTCGACAAAGTACTCGCTATTTCTGACAGCAAGTTCAAAATAAAAACCCACTTGATAAAAACTTGTGTTCTTAAGTTAAGACAGCATCAAAACATGTCCGGCTGAATTGAGTGTAAAGTATCATAAATAACCAGAGAAAGCAAGGTATTGTGCAATCACCAAAAAATAAAAGTATCTACCGAGTAAAGAACATAAAAGGTAACAAAATCTTGATTCTTGGTGTAAATTATTGAGCAGAGAGTCAATGATGAATCCAAAGGAGATAATTTTCAAAGATCTTACATTAATATAAAAAGATAACTTTTGAGTTAAAGCAAAAACGGGAAAAGTTTACCAGGGCTGAATAAGTATGTATAATTTCGATATGGTTCAAGATTGTGAAAGACTGCACACCTGGGGGAATGAATGATCAGTTGAAGCCATTATAATCTGAAGGGCACACATAGTCAGTGTTAATTTTTTATGTGTTCTAATTTTTGTTATGGAAATTGTCTTTTTTAGTTCTAGAGACTTATTTCTCAGCATGATAATTATGGAAACGTAGTCAAGTGGTTGTGATTGCTTTTTAGCTTTAATCAATATTTATTTGCAATATTTTACTAGTATTGCATCTTATTCGTTTGGGGCCTTTTGCGTTACGGTATTTTTCTTTGTCCATTGTTGAATAACCTGTATATGTGAAATCATTAAATGTTGGCTGTCTCATTGACAAACATACCTCATGTCTTTCTTTTGATTGGTCCCCTTAACTCTTAAAATTTGCACCATTTTTTATGTCAATTTGTACTCTTTTTCTTACCTACAAAGAGAACTAGTTGTTGTACAGTATTAATTATTGAGCAATGAGTAAATGGTGATTGCACTTTTTCATGTTCACTTCCAGTTTTTAATATAATTTTGAATTACAATATTTACTGCATATTACACTATTTTAACGACGAATTACGTCATGAAAAGGGTCAATATATCGATAGCTAAGTTGAAGTTGACATGCGTGACGTTGTTTTCCAGGCTCACTTTATTAATTACAAGAGTAATATCCAAAGTTATATCTTATGTCGTCATAACATTGCACAAGGATGTTGAGGAAATAAAAAATAACCGTTTTGAGTGTGGTAAAGGATATCCTGAACGTAGGACGGCGAAACAGCGGCCTTTGTTCAATCTAATGACTATTCTAATCAAAGTCATCTTATTGTGAAATAAAACATCTGTCATCCTCTTTTTTATTAATTTTTCAAGTTAGAGTACTTAAAACGTCTACGATAAAAATATTTGTTTTTAAGCTTTGTACATCTTCTGTAAACATGTTAACTATCAAAATAAAAAAAATTAAAATATGCAATATGCTTTATACTAAAGGATGTTGACAATAATATAAAGAAATCAATAGTTTGTTGAAAAAATAAAATAGGGCATATTTTTCATAAAATCAAACAAACAAATAGGACCGAAAATTTTATTTTATTTTTTCCAATAACGTAATGCACTTAATGCTCAATCAAAGATATAATTATGGGCAACAAGATAGAATCAATATTTTCTATTCATTGAGTTAGTCCAAAAAGTATAACACAAAAAAAAAAAAAACATTTCACATGTTCTAATAGAAGTAAAAAAAATAATTGCTTTTAACTGGCTGAATTTTACTGGTGAAAAGCGAAAGATTTTTCTTATTAGATGGATTCATAAATAAACTTCCAGGGAATATGAAAACAGTTCCGGCTTTTTTGAAAGTCTGACAAATTTCTTTTTAATGTAGGAATTTTCACTCTGAATACTTTCTGCAATCATGTTGATAATGTTGAGTTCTTAAATTCTAGTTTTCTGTCCAACCCCTACCCCCAACCGAACGAGTTCAAAGAAATATAAAATAACAAAAGGTCTATATTAAGGAGTTGTTTTTATATAAATTATGTAGGTATTAAAAATATCTACGAAAAGAATACTTGATTTCTCTCCGACTTTTTTTTAGATATTTAATATTATGTACATGTGTAATATTCGATATAACACTTTGCTTTGCATGTGTGTTTTATGATAAGAGCGCTGAAACAAAATGTCAGTAAGATATAATCTTAGGTCAAACGAGGTCTACCAACCGATCTCCCTTTGCTCTTTTGTTGTTTATGGGATAATAACATAGCTTCGACAGGCAATACTCCGACAGTTAATAGTCCGACAGTCGATCATCCGACAGTTAATACTCCGACAATTAATACTCCGACAGTCAATACTCCGACAGAAAACTGGGGCAGGAGAGCGATGG
>JAULBM010073936.1:0-10010 GCA_032357055.1 Geukensia granosissima | reverse complement strand
CCAGTGGTGTCTATGTTAAAAATGATCAAAAACATCATTCGGGCCTGTGGATCCAAAAGTTTATCGTGAAGACTGTACATTATGTTGTAAGCTGATCAAATATGCACTACATGTTTTGTTTTGTCAAGGACACAAACAAGTCAGTCCATCATTTATTGTCCTAATGCTTTAACATGTTTGTCATCCATAAAGATGTGAATATATAGAAGAAGCATGCACTTGAATAATAGAATTAATAATTTCTTTGACTAAGGCTTTGATGTAAAATTTGTCACAGATGTATGGTACACAGTTTAATGATTTGATAATTTTATAGGATGACATGTGTTTTATCTTGTACCACTGTTGTTTTGTGATAGATAGCTTTTTTTATAATTATCCATTGTAGAACTGACATTCTTCATTAAAAGGGAGTCTTTAATCTCCTTGATTTTTTAAATTTTTAAATTCTGGCATTATTAATTAAAAGTAGAGCAGGTTTGACAAGTGATTTTAATTTCACTTATTGTTCTCTTTTAGTTCAGGAAAATGTCTGAGGGCTTATAAGGACTTGTGATTGTATTTGTAAAATGGGTCAGCATGTTGTGCAGTTTCATTAACAATTGATAGTTGTGTGTTAGTATGTTGATAATACCACACCTCCTTTTTCTGTATCATATACACATATACAGAAGATAATGAGTTTTTTCTATATTTTATAAGCTGGTAGCTTTAGGTCTATTACCGAAAGTCAAAAATGGAGCTATTTCCCTAATGATTCCCTTTGTACATGTATAAATTTAACATCTGAGGGATAAACTAAGCCATTTGTCTCATGATCAAACCATATGTAAGGGGAAGTGTTTACTTATAAATAATAAACAAAGTCCTGTTTGATCTGTTATAAAAGTTGATTTTAATATCCCTGGGGTTAAATGTGTTGAATAAGCTGTCTTGATAGGACATGCCTAGGATTAATTGAAGCATGCCTTGTCATTTTGTAATTACATAATGACTGTAAAGTAATTTAGTCTTATCTTGTATATCTATCCATTTCATTAACAGTGGATCATTTCCATTTGTAAACTTGCATAATTCATTGGAATGGAATTCCTGGCTGATTAAAAATTCACTAAAATTGAACAGATTTTGGCTTCATGTGTCTCCTCAGAAAAATAATGGGAAAGGGGGACCCATCCATAAAACTGTCGGATATGCTGTTTAAGTAAATTGTTAAAACAGTATAGAAACAATGTTAATGGGTTTTGGAGATATTTAAACTGTAAATGGAAGATGTCTAGAATACAAGAAATAGTTTTAATTCATGGCAATTGATTGTGCATCTTCAGACTCTGGCCATTTTAAACTGAATAAAGAGAAACGAGTTTTTGTCATGTCATCTAAATATTCTCTTCTAGAAAACAACATGTCATCACAATGTCTGCTTGGAAAAAGTTTATTTTCGTTCATCTTTTCATTTTTGTAAAAAGTATGGTAAATTGTTGCTAATGAGATGGTTTCCAGTTAAAAAAAGAATGAAGTTTACTAAAACCTTCTGATTTATCGTCTCTTTACAATTGGTTATGTTTTTGAAACCTCCTTGTTGAAACTAAAGAGTCATCGATTGGTTTTATAAAATGTGTGAAATGTTCTATGTAACAATCCATGTAAAAAAAAAAATAAAGCACTTGAGACTTATGTTCAATACAGCTCAGCTTAATCTGTATACTTATAAAACATTAAAATCATTGGAGGAAAAATCACAGACTCTCATATTCAAATTGTTATATGAATTGATCTATAAAATTATAATTGTATCATAAAATTCTAAAGCCATTGTAGTTATTAACAGCTTTTTAATCAATATTTCAAAGTTATGTGAATAGAAATACTATTATGCTTTTAATAATAAGCTTAAAGGAAATTCAGGTGTTAGAAGTAACACCTGGATTCCAAAATCGTTTAGTTGAAGAGGTAGTGCAGTTATAGAGGGATCTAAATGTAGTTAGTTACATTTTCATTTCTGGATATCCTAAAAAACTTTTCTCAAATTTGCTTAGCTGACCTAAATCATTGATCAGATCTGTTATTTTTATACTTGTAACAAATGGCTGGACATTGTTAATACAGGAAGACATTTGATCAAATTAGAAACATGTTAATTGAGTCTTCTTGATTAATGCATGTTTCTAGCTTGTGCTACAATTGTTACAAATGAATGGTTAACCAATGTAAAACTATCATTGAAACTTGGCCAGGCATTAACGAAAAACAGATATTTAATGTTTGATTTTGGTATATTTTAGATCCCATGTTGTTTTATTTGTATCTTAAGCTTCTGACACCAGCATGATACTTATAAGACTAAAACCAAAGAACTGTTTCTTCGATCAGGATTTAGATTTGTTATTTTGTAGAAAATAGCACAAATATTTTTTCATAAAATTTTAAAAGATCTAAATTAAATAGATGGTTATACCAACACCGATAAGACCACCAGTACAATTGGACTATATTGTTGTCTCTAGATGGCAATAATATATATTTATGAGTTGAAGATATTGAGCCACATTTCCCTTTATTTGTCCTTCATTCACTCCTTGTTGTTCAAAATGTTTCCCCTGACATCATACCATTGACCAGTCAAAGGCTTAACTAAAGTATTTCAGCTTAGACAAAGATGATGAACTCATTTAGACAAATGGATAGACATTAATTATTGACTTGGGAATACTCTCTGTACACACAAATAAATTCTGACACTGGTATCAGCTCAAGTGCTGGATTTTCACACTTCTTGATGGAACCAGTCATTGTTCGCAGCATAGTTCTAACTCCATCTGATTGGAGATTCTCATATTCATGGAGTCGTAAAGTGTTCATCAATATTCAAACTGAATGGACCATCTGTTCATTTCATTGATTCTTCTTATGCAGATTTTTTTTATAATTACTTTTTTCAGTGTTAAACATTATAATCACAGTTGTTAAACATCTAGATTTTTTTACATATGTAAAACTTCTCATTTTGAAATATTTGGCTTCAAAATGGCTCCTTTGCAGATTAATTTTATCAAAAATTACTGCACAAAGTTATGTTGATGAACGAAAAACCAGACAATCTCTCTACTTGATCAGTTCAATGATGATAAATATTTTATATAAGAAAAGTTACAAGACATCAAAATAATGAAGTGTTCATCACTTGGAAGTCATCCAATCTACACTTTACAAAACATTACACTGGAAAACATGATAAATGTTGGGGTTGTGTCATTTTAAATCTTAGTACATGTGTACAAGTATTAAGTAATGTACCCATTTGATAAAAAATATTTGTAAGCATAGAACTTTAAATAATTTACATAGCTTTTCCTAAGCACATAACAGGTTAAAGATTTTGATTTGAATTTAAGATAAAGGATATAAAAATGACAAATTTGAAAATCTGGTGGTAAAATAATTATGTTTTAATTTATAAAAAGTGATTCTTTACAAATTTTGTGAAGTATATATGAACAGATTGCCTCAAAATTTCTCATTGGTAATTTTTTGCAATATCTATTGTCATTTATTGCATTTTGTTATCAGAGCTCCTGAAACCAAAAGAACTAGATTACATAATTCAACTAAAACAGTTATCTCACTGTGGTCAGTAAATAATGTCCCCATCATCAATCGCATAATAACCATGCAAGAATCTTTTCAAGCATTCAATTTGTGGATCAAACTGCATTGACTTTTCTCTTATCTGCTTGTTTTTATTATCTTTTCCCACACTCTGTAAAAGATTAGTTGGATTGTAAAGCTCCAGTCCAATTTTCTGTTTGTAGAAATCTCTTAAATCTCTGATCTGTACAAACTACAATTAGATTGGATGGCTTTAATAAAGAAGTGGATCTTTAGAGTGTGGTTCTGCATTTAGATAAACACATCTAGCATAGATCTTTTTCCAATAAGTCTCTTTAAATACAGACAAACTGTGATTTGTAAATTGTATCTTGTATGTGGACCTATCCTAATTTGTTAACATACTGGTTGTTGCTGACTGCTAAAATAGTGCATAAACAGTTATTGATAACTAATACTATTTGTGATTCTTCTTTTTATTTAAATTAAACAAAAGTTAAGATTTTGAATACAAAACAATGACTTTCATGACCTTATTAGAAAGTTTCTTGTGGGCGGTTTTAATGACTGTCATGACTTAAGGAGATAATGGAGAAAGTCTCTTGAGGGCAGTTTTAATAACTGTCATGTCTAAAGGAGAATGTTCTTGACTGTTATAACTATTGTTTTTGTTTATCTTAAATCATTTTCATGTGCAGAAAACTGAATGTTTTTCATTAATCAATTGTACATATAAAATGTCTTCAAAAATCCATATATTAAAAGAACAAAGATGGAATCTATCTAATAATGAAAAACCTAAACCACAAGGCACACGTCAGTATGCTAACTAATAATTTAATGCTTGCATTTTTATATGGATCAGTGGGATTCATTTCTTAAGAAAAGATAGGAAAATTATCTACAAAATCTATTAACATATTTGAGTTGATGGAAGAAAGTTATTTCTCAGCGGGATATAATGTTGAGATCAGGGTTGTTCTAGGTATGACTAGATAGTAAATAAGTACAAGTCTCCAGTCTTGAAGCTCCTATGGCGAACAAAGTGGTTTGCTCAGCAGGTGTTGCTCATCTCATATCAGTGTTTCAATGTTTTATGTAATGATTTTATTATGAAGACAGACTATTTTGTTGTCAGCTTATCTTAACATGGTCTGAAAAATGAATTTTAGAAAATTTGAGAAAATACAGAAAAATGTTTTTTAGGCATGCTTTTTGCTATATAGTCCAGTGAGTCCTAGTTAAAGAGGTATATTTTGGCCGGCTTTAATCATACTGTGTTATATGATGAAGTAACTATGGAGAAATATTTCAACAGCAGTTGCACAAGTTAAAACAGTCTTCTGCTTGCAAATGAAAATGTTTGAATACCACTTAATAATTTCTTGTCATGCATGTCATTTTCCTTCAGAAATGAGTTGAAGATGCACAAGGTGCCCTCATTGGAATTCCATGGCTTCAGTTTTCAAACTTCTATAATTTTGGATTTGAATTATCTAATTGCAGTTTCTTCATTCAAAGAATTATCAATCCAATATTCTATGTATTGCTGATAAAGACTTTTATGATGATATTAATATTTTTCTATAAGGCATAAAGACTTTGTGTTTATACTTATATGTACATCACTTGTCAAGAAAATGAATTAAATAATTGTTGTAAAGGACTTAATATAAATAGATGTCTGGAAGAGATAAACATGGGTCTCCATTCTTCCTTTGGAAAGAGATATATAATCGGTCATATTGAGTAGAAGTAATCGAGCGAACAATTATATTATAAAATGTTTTAACCACAATCAGATTTTGGCAGCCAGAAATCTGTCTTACAAAGCTAGACATATGGTTTTTGATTTATTTTGATAAGATATAAATGTCATGAATAAAAGTGATTAAAATTTTGAAGAGTTTAAAGTTTTTAATGTCATTAGATTATTGTACAATAAACTATGTGTTAAAATGACACAGGACAAACCACAATATTATTATTAATATTTATTGGTTGATAAACATGCATATTTCTGATATGTATTTGTTCATACCCAGTAATAATTGGACCCTTTTTGCATGGTCAAAACAGTTGGACCAGTTGGACAATACATGTTCACTCTCAGTTAAATACAGTAATACAGAGGAAATGTGGTAATGTTTATGTTTTGACCTATAACACATTTCACATTTTAAGTCTATTTAAAACTCCAGTCTGATTTGTAGTCCTGATACCAATGATATTCTAATATTTACTCATATCTTTTGTAGATACTTTGCTCAGGAAATTGATCTGGCTGGACTCCAAGTTGACATGGCCTTGCGGAAGTTCCAGTCCTTTTTCAGAATGCCTGTAAGTTAATGGAAATCCTACTTGATTGGCAGATTTCTTTCTTTATCTGCAATGAAATGGACAATATGATACTGAAGTATTGTATTTTGCAGACAAACTATGATGGATCAGAGAGGACTTACTTCCAATTAGTCTAATATGTAAATTGTATCCATTTGATTGTAGACTTAGTTTTGTCAATCAGTTTTGTACTCCTAAATTTGCTTACTTTGCAAAGAATAACTGGTCAGCTAATATTTCTGCCATCTTTGTCATTATTCCTGACATTAAAAAAATGATCAGTTACAATTAGAAATCTTTGAACCAAATGTCCATGGGACTGAAAGGTTTGTTCAGTTCTGTAATTGGTTTAGACGTTCTTCATTGTACAAGAAACCAAAACTCAAAGTATGATTGAAACCATGCTAAACACACAATTTTTTACCTGATAAATAGATAAGTGATAAATATTGTATTTTTAATTACAGGGTGAAGCTCAGAAGATAGAAAGATTAATGGAGGTAGGTTTAAACAGTCATGAGATCAAAGCTACTGTTACCAGACTCAATATAAGTGTTGTTACAGAGCTAAATAACAGAGAAACATTTTATACTCTTAAAAGTTTGAAAACCTTGATTTGATTTAATTCATGGTCAACAGATATATGTTACATAAAGTAGCCCATGGCTGTTCTTTACAAATTTAAGGTACCTTAACTAGAGGTTAAACAACTTAGTATTGTAATTCTGAAATAGATAGCTACATGAGATGAATTAATTGTAAGATTTTAAAAGAGAGAAATTCACACAATACAGGTCGTCTGTGCAAATATAGATCTTCTACATGATTCAGCCTAATGCTAAATAAAAGGGATGATGTCTTTGATCTTTTAAATTCTTGGTCACAAGAGTTAATGATTTATGGTTTGAGGTTTAGGTGTATAATTTTAACTAAGAATTAGCCTTCAGCAAATTTCTTTCTCTCTGGAATCATATATTTGTGGATCATGTTGGTTTTTGATTTTTAATTTAGGTGACATCTTATCTGTCATTAAATTCATAGTACCAGTCAATTAGATTAGTTTTTTGTTTGACAGAACAAGGATTTTTGAACAACTAATTTCTGGTAATTGACACAAATAACTGAACATTTGCATTTGAAAGAAGTTTTTTTTTAAATTCAAAAATTCAAATTGATGTTTTTTTTTTTTTAATCTTGATGTATTATTTGTTGTACTTATTTTAAAACCTGATTCTTTTCCTCTTTCTACCTCTTATGTATATGATAAAGTATAACAAAAAGCTGGAGATGCTATCAACACAAAGAACAATGTTTTAAGGAAATCTTCAAAATTGACTTAAAAATCTTGTCATTTTGTGGAGATTATAAGGAAACAAATTTATGTTTGATAATTTGTTACCTGATGTTTTTTCATTAATTTGCATTTAATGCCATTTGCATGACAACACCATCAATTTCATTTAATGTTGCATGTAAAAATTGATCCACTATTCATCAAGGTAGAATTTGAGAAAAGTGCAGTGTGTTACGTGACATTCATTTGTGCAACGTGGCTTTTAAGGTTACTATGGAAATATACTGTTTTCCTGCAATTTTTAACCATTTTTTCCCATAAAATTGTATAATTTAAAACTGTCTGATGGCATTGTATATTGAAACTTGGGGAAGATTGATGTATTGCTGAGTTTCCTGTTCCTTGTCTGTATGGAATACTATTATGAAGATGGCTTGTTACCCATTGATAATCAATAGTTTTGCTGCAAGGCTATTTATTGTAAAGCTGTGATAAAAAAAGTTTAATATTGATTAAATACAAAGTGCAAACTAAGATGTGGGCGCACATTGTCTGCTAGGCATGAGTGATGGTTTCTATAGTGAGTTGTTGATTTCTGTGTCTATTTTTGCTTTAAAGGGAAATCAACATAATAAAAGTTGTTTATTGTTGTCAGTTAATTACAGTTTGTGACAAGATGATGTCATTCAGGATCATTTTGTTGCAGTAGAAAGAAGCTCTTGAGATACACAAGAAACATCTTGTTCATTCATTGATCCATGTTATATGAGGTTTCTTGTACATGTTAGAAGTGCTTTGTTCTTGATGTTTGTGTCTGTTTTGAATTATTCTGGTTTAATTAAAGAAAAGGGTTATTATGTACTTTACAATTATTACCTTAGAACAATTAGCTGATGCAATGAAAGTCTTAAGATGATGTCTATTGTGAAATAGGTTGTAATTAAACTGCAACACGAATCAAGATAAGGGCCTGATAGGATGCTTATTTATATTGTTATTAAAGCTCAAAACTTCTGAGTTGTCTGCCAAAAAATTTGAAAGTAATGTAGAATATAATTCTTTCTAGCATTAGGTTCCATCATGCTGTAGTGAAGGACAAGTTTTTCTCTCTTAATTTCTACCATGCTAGCATTGAGTTGTTCTAACCAATTTCAAGAAAGTTGGCAATTAAAGGAGAACAAGAAGCTATTGGTTTTCAAGATTAAGATCAGGTTCAAAAAGTGTTGTGATGCCCGTATTTCAATGAAAATTTTTTTTGTGCACATATTTCTTGCCAGCAGATAAATTTACTTTTTCTTTGAAGTTTCTTTTGGCACTCTCTTTCATCCTGATTTATATTTTATGTTTATTCATGTGTTTATCTATTTTTAGGCATTTGCTTCAAGATTTTGTATGTGCAATCCAGACCAAATCAAGAACTTCAAGAACCCAGATACCATATTCCTGTTAGCATTTGCAATCATCATGTTAAATACAGACCTTCACAATAGCAGTATAAAACCTGAACGACGAATGAAACCAGAAGATTTCATTAAAAATTTAAGAGGTAAATTTAAAACTTTACAATCAGTTGGAATGGTTAACTGTCAGGAACCATTGGAAAAGCAAGAGTGACTAATTGTATAAAATCCATATAGTGTTCAAAAACTTTAGCATCAAGAAAGGAAGAAGAAAAAAATGAGGGAGTTGGTGGAGAAGGTTTATAAACCTTACACATAAAACTTAATGAACTTTGCTCATATTACAATATATGGGATACAAACTAATTATGTTAAACCAATGAAGTGACACTCTCTTATATACTTCAATTGTCCCATTTATTTTGCAAATAATGATTATGGTCAGTTGTCTGACTTAAATGGACATTTTTATAATAAAGTGTTCACATTTTACCCCATTAGATTGATCTCAGGGAGGAGCAGTGTTTTACAATCTCCAAATATATAACTTCAGTTAGCCATTATTCTTGTGTATTTCAAGTAGGTGTGTGATGTATCCTGTCTCCAAAAATACTGACCACAAAATTAATTTGGATTATAATCGATTATGTTGTCACAATGAGCAATAATTATTTTTGTATCAGTTTTGTTTGTATAACCATTGTAGGTGAATTTTTAAGTACATTGGTGTTAAACTTTACATAACAATAATAGGATACAATAGGTTAAATAACCATAAGCCATAGCCGATGTGTCTGTATCCTTCGGCTTGTTACAGATCGGTTGACAAAATTAGGGACTAACCTGCACAAAAAAGTGTCTGCATCCTTCGGCTTGTTACAGATCAGTTGACAAAATTAGGGACTTACCTGTATAAATAAAATAAATAGTTAATTTGGCTTTTGAATGTTTGTTGCAAATGTATGTAAGACATGGATTGCTTTTTTTTTGCATATACTCAATATTCTTTCTTTGAAATTAATGATCACTGGTTATGTAGAAAGCCATACTATTTAATTCCTGTATGCCTTATTGGTCATATAATCTGTTTACTTCATTTTCCTTAATGCCAGGATCTAAGATATTGATATTGTAAATTTGTGGTAGTCCAGTTTCAATTTATGGTTTAAAGATGCGCCTTTTAAAATTTTTTAGATTTCTTCACCTTTTTAGCTCACCTGGCCATAGGCCATGTGAGCTTTTGTCATCACTTGGCGTCCGGCGTCCGGCGTCCGTCGTAAACTTTTTACATTTTCATTAACTCCTCTGAAACCGCATGGCCAAATGGAACCAAACTTGACAGGAAGCCTCTATATAAGGTCCTTTAC
>JAULBM010073925.1:0-10010 GCA_032357055.1 Geukensia granosissima | reverse complement strand
TAAGGATTAAACGCCATTTTAAAGGAATTTATTTTAGTATAAACGGGACCAAGTCACTCACAAACATATCATAAAAATCCTTCGGACTTTTATTTGATTGTGAGTGAATTGGTTCCGTTTATACACAAATAAATTCCTTTAAAATGGCGATTAATCCTATATTGAACGAAATCGATTTTTTCTTATCTTATCAGTTGCTTAACAGTCAGGATTACTACCCTTATATATGGAAAGAGGTCATGAAATGTTAAATAGCCCTAAAACTGTTAATAGGGAAAATCTGGATATGGAAATTAATGATATTGAAGATTTGAGTACAATTCCAAAGTCTCTTCAAGTGCCTATATTCGGATCAACTAGGCCTTCAACAAGGGTGGAAAGCCACTCCTTGTTGAAAGCTTTAAATCGCCTAAAAAAAATATGAATGCGTAAAATAATACTGTTCTTATCTGAATATAATAAAAAATGAACATTTAACAGAACAATAAACACACATTCAAACTTATACTGCATCCATATACTTCACTATCGTGGTGTTTTGATTACATGTGATAATATTTCATTATATTGTTTTTATTTGCTCAATTGAGAATTTGTAATTTTTAGAGCTGTCTCTTCTTATAGTGTGTACAGATCGATATAATTGACTCGACAGAGGGTTACGATTAACATCTTGCATTGAAAAACCATCATGTACTTGAACCAAATCCCTATTGCCTTCGACAAGTCATAAATATATACATAAATTTACATTTTAAAAGAAAGAATATGCAATATACACCAGAAAGGAACAATCTACATATTCTGGATTGTGTACTGCATAATTTCTCGTCAGGATATTTCCTTAAGTTCACTAGATTGCCATGGCGCGAAACAAGTTCTTGAAAATAGTGCCTTGTATTTCTTTCTGTTATCAAACCGATTGTTGACAAAATGGAAAAAAACAACAGATTAAAATGCCTTAATTACACTCCGTCCGAAGCGATTTTCTGGATTAACCTTCATCACGTATGCTCGAGACCAGATATTTAAAAACTGAATTTAGTGCAGGCGCGTAAAGAGAGTATTCTACCGTATTACAGTAACACTGTAGCCTTTATGGGCAAATCAATTTTGAACAAAAATTGTAAATAAGTAATGGTTTGCTGTCATTCCGGCAATTATTTCATTTCAAGTCCTTTATTTAATTACAGAAGACTTGTAATAAATTTCTTTAATTGTAGAGGGATCTGTACCGTCAGTTTACACCCCACAACGAAACGTATTATTTTCTATTGGAACGGAAGTGTTACTGTATTGTCCTTACATATCACTATGGAACATCACAAAAGTTATATGGCAAAAGAAGACAAATGAAATGACCCTGATCTTATACCAATCAAAAGATGGCACAATCTACACGGGTGGGTCGATAACAAACCCAACACTGGTTATTAACAACCTGGCTGTTAAAGATATTGGAAAATATAGATGTTTTGTGGAGAACAAGTTCGGACTAGGACGTGGCGAGGACATATCAGTAATGGTCCAACCAGGTTTGTGTGATATAACTTGTTATCATTATATCTGTCTTATCGGCATTCATACATTATGAATAGTATATTTTATGTTGGTAAGGTAAATCCAGAAAAGCTTTTGATAGGCAGACAATTTGTTATAATCTTATGTAAATGAAAGGCAGATAATTTTTCTTTCGAATATTTGTTATAATGTATATGTTGCATATAAAGGCAGACAATTTGTCTTTCGAATATTTGTTATAATCTTATGTAAATGAAAGGCAAATAATTTGTCTTTCGAATATTTGTTATAATGTAAATGTGGCATAAATTCCATTTTCTACTAAATACTAAGTAATATAACAGAGTTTTTCAATTGTGTAGTATCTATGTCGTAAAAAGCTACCCTGTGCTTTATCATGAGTTGTTTGCTCTTATTTATTTTTGGGTACTGGAATGTATGTTAGAAAGATATAATATAGACCTTTTCTGTTTTAAAACAAGTAATACTTTTTAAGAAGCAAGTTGAACATTACAGAAATACAATTGTTTTTTTAGATCTACCCATTATCAAACCTACGCAAACAAAGGTTGAAGTAAACGAAACAGAGGATACAACATTAAACTGTGAGGTTGTATCATTTCCGGGTCTTATAAGCCAATATTGGACCAAAGAAGCGGATGGTACCACTATTATTGTTGATCATGCAAACATGAGTATAGATCTTATACTTACAAATGTCAAAGATAGTGACAGTGGCATTTATACGTGCATTACAATCAATGAGTATGGAACATCTACGAAGATATTTAATGTTACTGTTTTAGCAGGTATATAAGATATTAAGTGATAGAATGTTTGCTAATTTATTATATCTCATTCTTTTTTTATGTAAACAACAGTACGAAGTAAAAAAAATTCGAAAATAATGCAATCACAACAACAGAATGGTCGGACATATAGTAAGCATTAATTTCATTGCATGTGGGGAAATGGCAAACAAATATTCATTTGAAAGAAATACACAATTTACATTAAGGAATAGGTCTGCTTTTATCAGAATCATTGAATATGTAGAGGTATAAAAAGGCCATTGCTTTTACATTAAGAAGAATTTGAAGTAACATAATAAGGAGACGGGAAACAAAAACTAACATTAAGAACATCTGAATAATATTCTCTTATCACACGTTTTGTCTCTTATTTGTTGACATAGATATCACCATATTTAAATGTATTCTGTAATTGCAGATACAGCAATGTGCGGATGCAATTGTGAATATAAAATGAGATTAGATCATTGGGCATCACAAGAACCAACAAACTATACGCTTGAGGAGTTAAAGACAATATTACTTCCAGTTACGCAAAAAATCCGGAAAGACTTACTGGTTAATACCTCAACCTTGTCGTCAACCATTTATAAACTTAAATGCATGCAGGATGATCGCCCATCGTCGCAAAAAATGGGATTTGTTGGTATTGCCGTTTTAAGCATTGTCGTGTCTGCATTAGTGATCGCTGATTTGACATCCCTATCGCAATGTGTTAGAAAAACGTAAAAGTGTTGTTTTTTATGTTTTGCAGACTGGAAATATATTTTATGAAGAAAATGTAATAATTTGAAGCATGTAGGTTTACTTTCGTTATATAAAATTTAATTTTACAAATTTTGTCGACTCAGATTGTGTACCATGCTGCATTTTGCATTTAAATTGATTTAGTCATTTTCATTTATCATGATAAGATATAAACACATGTTCAAATCACAGTCAACTAATAAATAAAAAAAGAAAATACATTGCCAAAAATTTGAAAAGTAAAAGCTTTGCAATGCTTTTGAGCAAAATGTAAGCAAACAGAAATCATCTTGGTAATAAACAAGACTATCATTATTGATGTCGTTTTATTAACGGTGTTCAGTATAACAATATTTAATGGAAGTAAAACTTAATTGTAAGACTGCAAGTAAGATATTTTTTATTTTCAGTTATCTTTCAGGGATGGACGATTTCGTCAGTACGAGCTTGTTTCTTTAGAATATTCATGTTAGTAAATGTAGTCATGTTCGGTGGAGTTACCTTCTATTTTCTGGTTTCAACAGTGCATCTCCAGTATGTTTTTCAACTTTTAGAATGACAATTAGAATAAGATCTGAACTTGCTTTTGTTAATGCAATTACATTCTGAATTTTAATATTATTTTTTCCTGTGTGCTTTTGTGGACAATGATCCAAATTTGGTCATAAATTGCTCGTTTCTTAGAGAGAATAGTACTTAATTCCAAAACATTGCTTCTAAATTGAAAGGAAAACAAGACAATGAAGCCATCTCAAGTTAAATAAACAAGATAAATAGAGTTCCAATTTCCTTTTTTTTATTCAGTTTTCCATTTGGTTATTGGCAAAAGGGTCTTTGAATAGAAAATGTTTTACTTAGTTTTGAATAAGAAAATGGAGTTCCATTTTCATTTTTGGTGTTAAGATTTTGCATATGGTTACTCGCAAATTGGCCTCCAATGAAACCAAACTTCATTCCAAGGACTAAACAATATTTACTGAGTTTTAAATAGAAAAATCGAGTTCAAATTTTCTCTTGGTTATTCGGATTTTCTTTTTGGTTATTCGCAAATGGGCCTTCAATGTTGCCAAACTTCATTCAAAGGAATATTCAATGTTGTACCGAGTTTTGAATGGGAAAATGGAGCCTTGGAACATGTATTTTATCAGTGCATAAATATTGTGAACTTCGTTATGGTTTACACCTTTAAACAAGCTAGATGTTGATACGGGCCGATCGATGGACCGTTCAAATATTTTAAAAGGTTTACATCCGCCATGTTTTTATCTTTCTTGCTCATCTATACCTTATAGTATGTCAATATTAATAATATCAACAATGTATGACGAAAATATAAATTGAATTGCCATTGAGTATTTATATAAAAATCAACTTCCTGTTTGAGTAAACCTGGAACAATTACCCAATATACGTATTCTTTATTATATTGAATGCCGATATCCGACTGATAAGTAATGGAAAACTTTGAAATAGTCAAGGTAAAAATCAGAGCAATATTACTGTTTCTTATGAAAGTAAAATGTTTCAATATAAAACATCTATTCATTTGGAGATTTTAAATAATAGTTAAGTCAATAACGTCAAGTAACTGCTGATTTAAAATAATTATACTTTATAATTCAAACTTTGCAGCTTTATTTGGACCAGTACATATTTAAAAACAAAATGCCTCCTCAAGTTCAAGTAAATGTTATTAAAATGACATATTTCTAATACTGAATGCAGTGCGCCTGAGTTGGTGAAAAAAAAACACACACACCAACACCCACAACGGGACCTTTAATACCCCCACACATACACTATTATGCCAATGCGGCTAGTGTTAAAGAGGGATATAAATATCGATATCTTTCTAAGGTTTAGAGACCGCTTCGGGGTGTAATGGTCCATCAGGTGGTTAAAATCCCATGAAACCTTCCCCTTTAACCTGAAATGACAAATACCGGATTGGAAAATGTACAATCCGGCGGGTGTCGTTAAAGAGGCTGGAACTGCTTACCACGTTTTTTTTGGGGTCCACATTGTTCATAATATGTGTTTTTTTGTTTTATATGTATATACGTCATTTTCCCGTCTTGTACGTGGTGTCTGTCGACTTTCCCCTTCTGTCTGTCTCACCGGTTTCTCTTAGAACAAATATTGAATTGTTAACATTTTTGTTCGATCTTATTTGAATTTTTACCACTGAGGTCTCCCCAATATATTGTACAAAATACAAACCTTTCTATCATAATTGTAACATAATGTAGAATTTAATTATAATTGTTTTACAATTATTTAATAATTGAAGTTTTGAATCCGGGTAGGGAAATACGTTATTTGTAATTCATATTGAAAAAAAAAGCATCGAAATAGATCAAATGAATTATTCAACGGCACATGAGATATGAGTTTTAAGCCTAAATTATTTGTTCTTCATTATACTCAATACGATAAATAAAACATACATAAGGCGGGTTTTGCACAAATTATTGTGTAAGTTATAAAGATATTAACAAGTTCCGTTGTGTTTAAATCGCTAAACCAACTCAGCACCAACATATATGTCAACAATTTCAGATGCTCTAAAAAGGAAAACTGATTAGACAGTAATTTTGTCTTTGCCAAATCCTTTGTTCTAGTTTTCTCGGGCAACATCACATTGTTACTTGATGAATTTGCATTTTGAAAACATATTGCTGTTTTAATGCAATAAACAAAAATGAAAACAAGCTGTCGCTTTGTTTAATATCCATACGTTCTCGATGTCGTCGCTGAAAAGGTCTCATCGGTTGACGAAATAATAGACATTCTGCACATACAGACATACGTAAAAATAAATTAAACCAGCTACCAAAAGACATGAAAATAGACTGCACAAGATATCAAGAGACAACCAAGAAGGCACATGACCTGATAACATTTGCATTTGATTCAACCCCGAGAACTTCAAATGAAATTACATGTCTTTTTTTTTTTATAAAATACAATGTTTATTGCATAATTATACCAGTGAACTAATAATAGTCATATATAAATAATATTTTTGTATATCTTCAAATGTTGTTTAAAGCATTAGTGGAGATGCGCGTCTCTTGTAAATGCATGCAACGCAGTTTATTAATAACTAACAAGTAATGAAGGAACTGCAAGATGTGGGATATGGACTGATTTTTTTAAGGCATTTTTTTAAGACTAAATATATCATTCGTCATTAAAATTAAACATCTGTCGTGATCTCAGCAATATATTGGACAACCGGTGTATTAATATTTAGAACTTTTGCACACTGTCAGCTTGTATGCAATATTTTGCTTTGTCTGGAAATTAAAAATATTTACAAAAATAACCTTTTAATCTTCTTTTGGCCCATTGCGTAGCTAATGAGTTTTAATCAAGAAAAGCATTTTGTGTAGAGATGCATCTTTAAAATTGTTTAATAAAATAGTTAATTAGTCCAGTGTAGTATATCAATGTGAAAGATCAAAAGTGCATAGTTCAAAGACAAATTTGAAAGAAACTAACACATAAAACAAAAGCAAAAGGAACAGAGGCTTGGAATCCACAAACTCCTTTACAAAACAAGAGTGGGATTATGTGCTCCAGAAGGGTAAGCATCCTGTTTTGCGCGCAACACCCGCCGTGGAATCTTTAAACTCTAATCCAGGTTAACGTCAATCTCATGAGGTCAATTGTATTACCGGTAACAGGTCCAAAACCAGTTGAGATACACTAATAACATACAGAAAGCAATATTCTGAACAACGGAAATCACCAGGACACTCGGTGAGCACAGAAAAGGAACAAGAGTAAGAAAATGGTTTCAATTAAGCAGCTACTTCAATTTGTCAACGATTATTGATTTTTGTCAAAGATGATTTGTTTGATATTAAAAAATTACCTTAAATACAGGACTTTAGCTTGATCAATTATCATTTATAAATGTTAATTTTATTGTTTTATTTTGTCGGAAAATACGTGACGAAATGGTCAGATACACGTTTTCAATGCCTTTTATTCATCTGTTAATACAATGTTTTGACTTTAGAATGGGAACCGTATACGTTACAACAAGCTTTGTGTTAATGTTATTACAGAAAAATATAACAAAATATAACTTTTAAAATATATTATTTTAATGAAAATTTGCACTGCACAACATTTAAGAATAAAATTATTTTGTCTATTTGAACAAATATATATCTTTAACGAGGAGAATTTAATGCAACGAACATAAGTAAGAAAATTTAAAAAAATGTTCTATAATATTTTTATTAATAAAACAAATGTGACCACACCAATTTTCCTAAAACATGCAAAACTGGTCATGTTTCTTTTTGACACAGAGGGGAATAACGTCATTTCGCGAAGATTCGGAGATTAGGATTTTCTGGAGGTAAATTGGGGGTCGCTAGGAAGAAAGATTTTCTTTACTAAATTAATGCTGGTTTATTTGAATTCTACAGTAGCGTTATAATTGAAATAAAATCTTGAGGCAAGATTTGCATTATTTTAAGATTGTAAATTTATTTGTTATGGACGATCTTGGAATTCGATCGTAGTCACTGACGTGGTTAAGGTTGTGCGATGCCAATTTAATCTATTGTTATGAACAGTTGATAATCAGAAAATTAGCACGGGATATTTTCCCGAAAATATTAAAGAGGTTAAAAAATGTTTGCCTCCACAATAAACTCCAGATGTAGCTAAAAGCATGTTGCACAATATCATTTAAAAATGTTAGGTAAATAAATGAAACAACTTTTGATATGCTCACTTAATTCAATTCTAATTCATGGGGAATAGTTTGTTCCATTTAACGATAATTAATTGTTCATTTTTGATGGTATTATTATTCATTTCGTTAACACATGCAGTAGACATATTCATGGAAACCGTTTCTCCCGGATGACCTTGTCGACCAATCATTGGCAATTCGTTGGTTCCTTCTAATATAGCTTCATGACCAGACCAACATCGATTACATTTTCTCTCCAAAAGACATAATATGAAAGAGACAGTGCTGAGTAGACCAACGAAGTTAAATGACATCGCCCAGGAACCAGTAGCATCTTCTAACCAACCTAAAGAATAGTTATCCAAATTTGCAAATAACATGATTAATCAATTGATTAAAACTTAATAAGAATAATATTAGATCGTGAAAATATTATGTTCGGTCACGATATCCCAAAATGGTGTTTTTGTAAAAGTAAGTTCTCCTGAGCATATTACCATTTTTTATGATTATGGCAACATGAAGGGTGATATGTTGATTCCAGTTTTTTATGAGACAAATTCTTTTGGAACTGCATCAACCTAAGAATAGAACATATGCAGAAATTTATCATTTCAAACGGAGGTAATTTTTATCAGGTTTGACATTTCGATCTTCTATATTCTCCTGTGGCATATTCAAATTGGTGTTTATTTGTGGTGAATAAAACGCTTCTTCCTATACTGACAATGGGAATTTTATGTGGGAATCTCGACAACCCTTTTTGCTTTTGCAAAATACGATAGATTTAACATACCAGAAAGAGGTTGGCTTAGAAAAACGGCGAATCCAGAAAACATTGACAACAAACCAAATGCAGGAGTCAGTTTATCAAGTCCGACACAGTCGATCAAGATGGTTTGATTAAGACCCCATATAGTGCCAGAAAATGCTCCAATGACAACGGCGTATGCGATCAAAACGGGTTCGTTCTGTAAATAAGGCATACAAAAAGCTGTTACTGCACAAACTGTCGTAAAAAAATTAAAATGTCAATTCGTTTTATGATGTTTGTATCGCTGAACCAACCAATTATTAATCTACCAAAAATTTCTGACGCTCCTGCCAATGCAACAGATAATGTTATTGTTTCTTTACTAAATCCTAAAGTCCTTATTTGTCCAGGCGAAATCACTTTGTTGCTTGAATAATTAGCAGCTTGTAAGCATATAGCCACGACGTATATTCCATATCTTGAATTCTTTAAAAGTTCTAATTGAAATATGGATTTTAGGATTTGGCAGGATTCAATGGAAATTAGTCTATCACATCCTCTTCGATTCATACGTTCTCGCTGTCTTCTTTGCTTTAACTTGATTGGTTGTCGAAGAAAACAACATACTGCAAATGCGTGGAAGTATATTGCGCCAGATATCAACAGGCAACCCCGAATACTGTAAGTGTCAATGAGATATCTATACATGTATGGGAAGCACATACTCCCGACTCCACCGCATGCTGACATTATTCCATTTCCCAATCCTCTTCTGCGTTTAAAGTAGAAGCTTAAAATGGTTGTACATGGAGCATATATCAAACCATATCCGGCACCTTAAATGGAATTTTTTTTTATCATTACGATATCAACCAAAAGTTGATATTGAAACAGCAATATAAGAATTATAAAATAGATAAGTGAATATAAAATGTATAAGCAGAATAAAAATTTATTTTTCAATAAGAAAAAGTCACTGGAATTTACGATTTTAACAAAAGTTTCGATAAAAACTATTTAACAATTTAAATGAACAATGGTCTTGCAACCACAATTGATATTTTTCCATAAATTTCTAGTCGTGGCACTCGTCCAATATACATTTGAAGAAGTCAGTGTTATTAGTAATACTAATAACACTGACTTCTTCAAACGTAACATTTGATTTTAATATTGTCATTCGTTTGAGTGTCATGTTCAGAATTAAGACAATTAAAAACAAATTAAACAATATTAGTAAGGGTTAAAGGATGAAGCTAGGTTTTTATTTCAATTAAACAGCTGAGTAATAGAAGGTTATATTCTAAGAAAACGATGGACTTAGTCCCGAGGTTTCTTAGAAAAAACCTTCTGTTTCGAAGCTGTTTGATGAAATAAAAACAGTACTGAATCCTTTAACCAACTTACAAACCGATAAATAACAGAAAATGTTCTTATTTTGTTGTATTGGGGTACCTTT
>JAULBM010073914.1:0-10011 GCA_032357055.1 Geukensia granosissima | reverse complement strand
TTGTTTTGTGGTCTGGGTTTTTTTTTTTTTTTTTTTTTTTTTTTTTTGGTTGGTGGTTTCAGTTTCGTTTGAGTGATGGTTGCCTCATTAATTGTCTCTTTAACATCTCATTTTTTCATAATTAATATAATTCTTCTTTGTCCCACCCGCTAAAAAAACTAGCATTAGGAAAAATTATTACAAATACATTTTACAGGCATGTTTTGTCATAGTCTATATAATCAGCATTGTTTTATGTGAATATTTAAAGCTGCATCTGTATGAGGAAATAAAATAAAACAATTTAATATTTTTGAATCATAACTTTAATGTATCAGAATAAATTATTTCTTTCCATATGGACGGGCAACAATTGCCTTTAGGCCATTGTCTTCACACTTTACACAAACTGGTAGAACTGTTTTAAACTTCTTTTTTAAGTCAGCTTTTGGGTCTGCACCCCCATCACCACAATGAGCACAGATATCAATTGGGCCCAACGCCGCATCATAGTATGGGATTTCAACAGGGGAAGAACATAATAAAGTTGTTCTGACGACAAGTTTCTCAGACATTTTATGGTCATCCGGCAAAAATGGTGCCCCAAAGGAGTAATCAAACTCAGAAATGGCATTCGCCAAGCAGGATTTCTGTCTCGCTGTAGAGATCTGAAAAATAGTACAATATTGTACAGATGACTGAACCTGTGAAACAAAAAATATAAACAATATTTTCAAAGAAAACTGCAAAAAATCCCTGTCTGAATAGATTATATGGTTCTTCAATTTAGGCAATTCTATATGTGATTATTGTTGATATGTTTCAGTTTACTTTTTAAGATAAAGAAGCTGGTCCTGTTTTGAAGTTCCTCTTTTTTTTTTAACCTTTTTGCAATATCAATTCATGACCATAAAAAAATAAAAGCTACAATTTTTTTTAAAGTTCAATTAATTACTTACAATAAATATGCCTCTGATGTTTTAAAAAAACAGTAATTACTTTCATGCATTTTATCAATAACAATACAAAATAAAAGAAAAATCATAGAGAGACTCTAACATTCTTGGCTTATTTTGATTCTGAGCAAACTTTTTATTTAAACAAACAAGCTTTTGGCACTGTACCTTCTGTCTGGAGTAAACAACTCGTGGCTTTCGACATTCCACACAGAAAGTAATGGCTCGGGCTGTCTGAGTAGTGAGTGGACAGTCATCTGACTCAACAGCAGCAACATCTGCTACATCATCTCCGTCAGTAGTTTGTACATGTCTAGATACAGGTGCACATCTTTTAGTAGCTTTTTAGGTTTAGGTTTTTCAGCACCAATTAAGGATGGTCTTCCATCATCTGTATCTTGGCCTTTCATCTGTAATATGAAGATGTCCATGTCACTATTAAAATTCTGACTGCATTTAATATTTTTCCAATTATGATAAAGAGGAAAAGTACATTTGATTAAATATCCAAATTCTTGTACTTGCAAAATTAAACATTTGCCATGGAAAAGCTAAAGTTGAGCAGATATTGAAGGAAAATTCACAAAACATAACCAAGGTGAAAATTTTATTTAATATTTAAACTTTTATACAAACCTCTGTATACTGTTTATAGTGGTTTTTACTATCATCCAAGACAGGATCTGGCAGCCAATCACAAACTTCAGAACTTGATAGACAACAGGCTTGATCATCACATTTACGAATTTGGAAAGTATAATGCCTTTCACGGCAATGTTTCTCCTTCCATGCCATGAATGCGTCACACTTGCTTGTGGTAGCTTTTGTCACCTGGAAAACAATAGTTTTTTGTGAAATTTAAAGCACTCAAATATACAAGTATGCGCTCTGTAGTTTGGGCATTACTCATTTAAATGTTCTTTCTTAAAAATGTGTTGGTAAAATAGCACTGCTACATTTATTATCATCTGGCTGAATGTTTTATCAGATTGTTAATTTTGCATATATAATTCTATGATGATCAAATAAAATAAAGACAAGATCAAAATTTCAAACATTGAAACATACAAGGTAAAAAAATAACATTATTATATTAAGTAAGACACCAGTAAGACAGTTCATAAATTATATCTTTAGTATAGATAAAATCTAACATCTTACATTGACAAGATCTAGGCCTGGAAATTTCTCCCTGGCATGACGCATGATGAGGTCTATTTCTTCATTAGAAATACTATCCAATACTTGTATAGGTTCATCTTTCAAACGCAACCTTCTAAATCTATTGGCAATTATTCTGCTCACTTCTTCTAATGATTCAGTCCAATCTTGTCTGATTTCTGGATAAGTTCTCAAGGTCTTCATTGAATTGCATCTTTTAACTAAAGCTTCTTTCTCATCAGCCATTGCTGACCTTTATGGATAAAAAAATATGTATAAATGTATGTCAGAGTTTAATCTTCCATACACTTCAAATAATTTGCAACATTTGTAAATATTAATATATTTTACTGTCAATCATATGCATGAAATTCACTGAGTTCAGTATCATCAATTTAAAAGCCCCACTTTGATCTATTCTTTGGCCACTCTTAACAAACTTAAATTTGTACAGAAATTTTCCCCCCCCAAAAAAAAGAACAAACTAAACAAGGAAAAGACATGTAAATCATTAAATGATCTTGCTTGTAAAAATTCAAATAGGATAGAAAAAAAAGTGTCTCTTGTTTTAACAAATTTTGTTTTAATTTTTTAAGGAAAACATATTTAAGAGTAAAAGAATACAGTAAAAGAAGCCTAAATAATATGGACAATACAATGGTTTTCATGACTGTTTCCTAATAATTTACTAATTACCTTTCAAGGGAACAGTTCTGAAGTCCCAAATTAAGAATAGACATAACTCTCTCCGCAGGGTTTGTAAAACTTTGTCCTGGAGCACATCTTCCAGCTATTAGCATGTCCAGATTCAATTCTAAAAATAAGCAGACAAGGGATAAACGCACAGACTCTAGAGTGTGTCTATGGTCTGTGCCCCCATCTGTAAAGAGAAGTAGTTTTTTCTGAGGCATTTCCTGAAGTATTTTGGCAAAAGTTGCAGAGTGGCGCCATGGCGAACTGACTGCAAACACACTGTCATTAACAGTCACTGTCACTTTTCCCTAGACAAAGGAGTGTTCCAACTGGTCTGGAATGTTACATTTTAGTATAACTGAGGGTGTCAATGAGGCCATGTTGATATCATGGTCTAGTGCAACCAAATCTGTGTTTGATGGTGCTAAGGTTTTCTTCCCTCTGACTCCAGTTGAAACTGTGTGACCTACAACAAAAATGAGAATCTGTAATTAAAAACAAATCATAACCAATTCTCAAATCCTTGGTCAGACTGTAGACAGGGCTATACAACAATACTCAGCAAGATACTGCAAATCTAGACTTCAGAATCACCAAGTTTTCTTGCATTAAATGAAATTCACTTTTGTAAATCTTGGGAGTTATTTTAATTTCAATGTAATTATTAAATTAGCCCAAAAATTGATTTAATACCAGAAAAATTCTGCTGTCCCTTGATTGTTTAAATTGTTACAGGGTGTATTAAAACACATATAGGTTATGCAAAGCATAATATTTCAATTTATACCTGGCTCACCAACTGGAATTTTTGCTTTGTCATCTGCAAACAATAAAACTGCTTTTTCATTTGACATTTCTACAGCTAGTTGTCGCAAATACTTAAATTGGGCAGCTGCATAGTGTTGATCGACATAAAAGGCCCTTAACTGTCTTCGCTGAATCTTATACTGGACCTGAAATAGATTGAAAATTAAATAAACTGTCACTTGTAGCTTTATATTCTAAATTTGCCATTTCTATTTGAAAAAAAAGGGCAAAGGTTTTTTTAAATAGAGACTATACAAAAAAAAAATCATGTATGATTAGAGCAGGGTCAAGTCATATAAATTCACTGCAAGCTTTATTGAATTCATTTACTTAGAGCTTGGGAAATGGGATAACAGAAGAACATAAAGACATGATTACTACATGCATATCCTCTATTCAATCTTTGGTAAATAAGTCATTATTTCTTATGCTTTAATTAAAACATATAATTCAAATTCACAAGCATTGAAAAAATTAAAACAAATGCAATGTTTCCTTTAATAGATTGGAATATAAGATTTTTAAGACTTTTCAGCTTTGAATCAAGTTGCAAAATTTAACTTTTTGACATGTTCCAATGTTTTTACAATGATATTGGTTTAAAATTTGAAAGTTTACCTGAAGATTGGAAGTGAAGGCTAATGCTGTTTTACTGTAGGGGTTTTTCGGCAAAAACTGTAGACGAACAAGTGACTTCGATGGTACAGCAGTGTTTTCTGGGCATCTCTCCTTACATTTTTCAATCAAATCCCTTACTGATATCCAGGAAGCAAGGTGTGCCTCATTATGCCGCCTTTCATCTGCCACTGTAACCTCTTCAACAACCTTTCAATATAAGAAAAATTTGGATAAGAAGTCAGCAATATGTTCAGAAGAAATATTCATCTAAATAGAAAAAAACCACAAATTTATATTTTTAACTACAAATACAGGATACATTGTTGAAATTCTGTTTATACACTTTCATTCTAATATGGGTTTATTTGAAAAAAAGACACCAGTACAATTAGAATTTTGTGTTAATACGTATTCAAAAATATGCTGTAAATACCTTTGCCATCTCTTTGAAGAAGGGTTCATACGTCCCAGCCTCTTTACCATTTAAAACTCTCAGATCCTGCAAAAGACCATCATTGCCCAGGAATATTAGTCTCATGCGCTCCATCATCAATGGATTTCTGCCAACTGATGCATCCAATGCAAGCTCTTTGTAAAGGAAATCAGCTACTGCAGGTTGAACTGAAATACACAAATATACAATTATTATGAAATTCATTAACATAGTGTTCAGAAGAGTAAAGAAACTATATTACTGTTATATTGTTTAGTACTGTCCAAAAGGACTTTATTTTCTGTAAATTCAGAAATTATTGTGTGCATTTATTATTGCAAATGTTCTCATTTAGGCAATAGTACAAATTTTATATATTATTTTTCCATTTTGCAATACCTGTGACAGGACACAACTAGCAAAATTGTTAATATGAGTTCTAATCATTGAGATTCTAATCCCATTCCATTATTCACAATAATAAAAACATTGCAAAAATTCTTGAATTTACAGCATTTGAAATTGTTTCTCCAAAATTAAAAAGTTCATGAACACAACCCTGTATTTTAAACTGCTTCAAGACATTTAATTTTTCAATTATACCAAATTTATGCAATTAATATAGAATTTATAAATCAAAACATACCTGAAGCTATATTATTCAGCCGAATCTTAAACTGACGTTTCATTGCTCTTGTATGAAATTCTCTAAAGTTTTGTTTTATTTCCTCGGAAGCCATAAATCTTGCTGCTTCTGTTAGCATCTGAGGGACAGTTCTGATTGGATCAACTTTAAGAAGACACACAGATGTTAATGCACTACCACCAGGAGAATACCGAAATATATCTACTGGGACTGTGAGATGTAAATCTTGAAAAAACCTGTAAATACATAAAAACAATATTTGATGTTAAACCATTTCAATATAAAGCACTACATTTTTGTAAAATAAATGTTATAATGAGTAAAGTAACTTAAGCATGTTAAGACCAAACATTATCCTGCACACTAAAAACTGATATCACTGTTTAATATATTTAAGAAATAAAAATCTCAATATATTCAAATCAAATATTGAAAAATGTATTTCAAAAAAATAATGGTATTCTCTTTGAGAAAGTCAACAACAATTTTGCCTTAATGTTTGCTTAATGTTGTAGATGAAAACAACAGGTTTTGGTTAAAAGCCTTTAAAAAAAATCTGAATAAGAACAATAACAAAAAACAAGCAAAAAAAATAAGCAAAATCATATTTAAATAGAGGCGCCATTATCAGATTAACAATGCCCCAGAAATCAAACCTCCAAACATTCCTGATATTTGTCTGCCCTTGGCTATCTAAAGTTAAATAGTGTTTGATCTTGACATTAGATCAAGTTATTTTTATTTTGTACATCATACTTAAGCCATGTACCAAATACGAATTTACCCATTCTGGCATTCATTTACATCAGTAAAGATAGATCTGTTTTGGAACTTTTTTTCCAATTTTCTTGGTTAGGTCCATGTTGTTCATTTGTTTTTATTTTAAGTGTTATGTTTGTCTTAACTCTTGTCCTCGTTGTTTTACAGAGTTTGTCAGTACTTTCTATTTTTCCCTTTTCCATGAATATCCCATTTCATATTATTTGATCTTACTTAAAGGACTGATTGGCAGATGTTGGAGTGCAACTTAGTCCAAAATTAACTATGACAGTATTTTTCTGTGCAACTTTTGTTATTCAGGCATCTCTGAAACAAAATCTGATTCTGACAACTGCATAAGCATAATAAACATAAACTGAAAATTTAACAAATGCAAGCAGCTGTCACCTATGTCTTTGCATATGATTAGCAAATGGCTCAGCAAGATGAGACTCTTCATCAAAGAAGAGTTTGTTAGTGCTGCTACATTTAAGAGCTGTATCCAGCTTTAAGTATCTTGGATGGACACCACCAGGACCAACTGGTTTACGAAACTCTGCAGTTGTATGGTCAGATATCTGACGAACTGGGTGGTTTAAACCATGATTATTTTTTATCTCAATACACTTTTCCTTTAAATATTGACAGTATGACTGAAGGCTGTCTGCTAGTCCAACAATGTTTTGGTTATATTCCTTCCAGTTTTCAGTAGAGCGCATGACTGGTTTCATGGCTATACTGTACAGAGCCTATTTAAAAAATTTCTTGTTAAACATGTTTGACATACCAAATGGATCAAATGAATTAACTAATCTCATAAAGCTCCACTGAAATTGTTTATACTATACGAAAATATCAATAGAATCAAGGGGAAAATCCAATTAGCCAATAGTGTTTCTTATCATGCCCTGCGGGGGCATTACTAATGGTAAATTGGAAATACATGTTCTATATATATATCAAATCTGATGGAGAATATGCTTCAGTTTTTTAAAGTGTGTGACCTTGGCCTTCCAGATAAAAGAATTAGATACAAATTTGAACAGACAAGGTTATTCTATTATACCCAAGTGTTCCAGGAGTTTTTAGATTTTTAACACACAAAAGCCTGGAATGTTTGACATTCAATACTTTTTTATCCAATTTATTAATAAAATTAGTTAACTATATCAAGTTTTTATGTTTGTCTGAAACACTATTTGTGTTCAAATTCAGTGTCCCCTTCAAGTATCCTTTGTCATACTTAATGTGTTCTCTAAGGAAAAATACAATGAGCACTCATTTCAAAGGATGAAAGACTAGAAACAACAGAAAAATAACCAAATATGAAATGCACTTTTTGACACAGGAAAAAACACACATTTATTATAATTTATACAAAAAGGTGTTGTGGGATTAGTTTCTATTGATTGTTCTTTTGCCACCATATATATATATTTATACATATATATACAAATGTACACACACTGCATCTTTGTATTTAAAATTTTATTTGTACATGTATGTTATATACCTGGGCATGACTGTCTAGCTGTTGTGTGGTTAACTGCTTTTTCTTTTCCTTCTTGGCTTTAAAATCATTTCTATTCTGGAAAATTGGTATGTTAAACATTTCTGGAATGGGCTTGACAGTACTTTTCCTGGAAGCTTCCATGAAGCTGTCATGATCACATGTTATATACCAAAGTGCATTGGTTACAACCTGAAATATTTATCATGTTTATGCATACACATACACATGTATTAGTAGCAAGAAAAGATACATGTACATGTACTTGCACATTTTTTACATCAACAAATTAAATATTTTTTCATATAAAGTTTCTTATTCATTGGACTGTATACATTAAATAAGCATCCAAGATACCCACATTTTGACAGCTCAATATGCATGTACATGTAGTTAATATTATGTTTAAAGAAACTTAATAACACCAGGGCATATTGCATTGTGCAATCCAAAGTCAGAAAGTGAGTTCATTGGTTTTGTCTTGTTCTTTGTGCTTTTACATTAATGCTTCTGGTATTATATATAGTAGGTGTTGCATTAAGCCTGCATATTTTATGATTAAATTTTTTTAGAACTGGTTAGAGGGATTTTGAATCCAACCTTGTTAATAAAAGGCCTTGTGAAGACCTCTGTGTGTACAATGCAAGGTTCCTAAATTAGTTCTGCCTTAGTAGTGCTGTAGATTAAGTATTATAAAAGGTATATCTCCTTGGCGTTTATTCCATATCATTTCTTTTCGAACATGTACATGAGCAACCACATAAAATGAACACTAACCAACAGCTTCATACATGTATTTAGCAGGTACAATATTAAATATTTCTAATTTTTAAATGTTCATACTGGTCACCTATGTCTCATCTATTTTTTATGTATGTCTGTTCTTTCTCATTGAAGAAATGAGCACTGAACTATCATACTATACAGTATAAAACTTTGTATCAAGTTCAAAGGAAGGTTGATATAAAAAAAAAACTAAAATATTAATGGATATGCATTGTATAGTCCCTTTACTAAGGTAAAAATGACTAGATATTAATTTCATATATACAGAAATGTATGTAGAAATTTAGCCATGTGCCACTATTACATTAAATGATACACTTGGTGTAAAGTTTTTCAAAAGAACATTCATTGAAATACCTGAATAATGTATCCTCCAGTTGTTATGGCATCCACCTTTGGAAAGTCAAGATTATGATGTTTATGGTGTTTTAACAGGTCATTATATAGCTTTTGCTTCTCATTGCTGAAAAAGAAAACTTTCTTTACTGTTTTTACTTTTTTGTTTGAGGGCCTTTTACTTTTGAGCTTTTTGTTTGTAGATCCTTGTCTTTTAGACTTTAATGCATTACTTGTAATTTGATAGATGTATGTGACAAGTAGAGGTTTAATCCTGTTTAAACTTGTTAAAGGCTGTTGTGTTTCCATTTCATATTGTTCTGAATATACATAAATTATGCACTGTTGTACTATCACCAAACATTTGAAAATTTTCAATGTCAGAAAAAAATCAAAAATTTTTATATTTAAAATCATGATCATTAAAAATGAAATCTAGCTATTGACATGATTAAACAGCTACAACAAAATACTACAAATTTACAGATGGGCCGAAAAATCCTGCATGTACACATGTAAAAAATGTACATATAAAATCAAAGGAGTGGGATTCCATCCTTTTTGAATGCCTTGTGGAGACCTGTACATTTGTGTGGTTTCTTTAATTGAGTTATGTCCGGTGTCATATGCAGCGTGGTCTCTGATACATTTATGCCACATCTTCGCTTTTTATAAGTACAAATGTATTTTACTGACCAAGGCTGGGCAATTGACCCTTTCACGATAACTGCGGGGCTGTAATTTTCTGGCGGGAATTGAGTGGAGACGTGCTCCATCTGACGTCAGAGAACAATCAAATAAATATTGTGATGTCACATTTTTTTCCAGAAAAAAACACGTTCCCACTCAATTCCCCCCAGAAAATTACAGCCCCGCAGTTATCATGAAAGGGTCTATGTACATACATGTGACACGAGTAACATACTGTTTTGTAAAGACAGCAAAACAAGTACAAAATACATGTGTATATTGATACTAAGTTGAAACGATTTTAATATGCTATCCTATTAAATATAGTACTTTAAAAATGAATATTCTGTATTAAACCTTCATTAAAAAGCCTACCTTTCATTTTGAGATGGAGGATATCCCCTACCCCCAGCCATCAATAGCTGGAAAGCACAGGCTGCTTGTTGGTCTGCAGCTTTACAGGCATTTATCATACATCTGTCTAATTCATTTTCTTTACACCTGAAAACTATATGCTTAGATCCAAAGGACACAACGTCCCCTTCGATTGTAAACATCTCCCCCTGCATCTGACTCTCAACTGAACAATCAATAGTTTTATCCTCCGACTCCTTGCCATGAACTTCGATAAATATAT
>JAULBM010073903.1:0-10011 GCA_032357055.1 Geukensia granosissima | reverse complement strand
ACGGACGGACGACGGACGGACGACGGACGCCAAGTGATGAGAAAAGCTCACATGGCCTTTTAGGCCAGGTGAGCTAATGATTGATCGCATCAAAGAATCTCACTACATTTATCAAAATGAACGCTACGTGATCCGATCAGTTCTGCGGAAAATTTTTGTAATTCGTAGGCACGGCTCTCCGCGTGTTTTCCAAAATTTGGCTCCGAGCGTACCTGATGTAGGTTAATCTAGAAAAGCACTTCGTACGCAGTGAAATTGACTATTTACAATAGTTATTTTCCTACAATCTGTTTCATAAATCAAAAGAGAAAAACGCAAGGCACTATTTTTAAAAGAACTTGTTGCGGCCCACGGATATCTAGTGGCTTAACGAGAAATTATGCAGTGAACAATCGAGAAAGATGTAGATTGTGTCTTTTTGGCATATGTTCTATGTTCCTTCCTTTAAATACTTAAGTGCTCAGTGTCGACAATGAAATATGTAATCAACTAAATAACACTTCAATTACAACAGTATTGTAAAATAAGTTGACACCCATGTTAGTGGACTATAGGTTCCCGAGGGCTTTCACCAGCCCAGTTTTCGGACTTGTTTGGCATGGAATTTATCAAATACTGTTTAACAGAAATTCCCTGCATTTGTTTGATCTAAAGCGTTGATTATGCGGAAAGGCTTCGAAACGTATTGTACCTAATTTTCATTACCTTGAATTGACTTTGTTCGATTTGTTTGGACTTGCATACTTCTTTAACTATGTCTAGATCTCAGACTTTCTATGTTTTGGTGATGAGAGGTTACTCCTTGAAATGAACATAGTTTATCAAACATCAAGATTTATTCAGCATTGGTAAATTTGTATTTTATAACATGTCGGATGTTTTTAATCCATCAAGAGTAAAAGAATAATTTTAAAAACTAAGGGATTTGATACCAAATTTTTTTTTTTAATTTTAAAATGCATGCAATAGAAATACTGCTGTAACGAACTGGGTGTAAACACCTTTTTATTTAGATACATAGCTCGTACAGTGAAAACGTGCGAGATTTAAATCTGCAGATTAAAAAATAATCGGGACAATAAAATCAAAAGCAAAAGCTCTCATTTAGCGACTCCTAACACGATCGGGGGACTTAGTCTTGATATACGTGTTGGCAGATTCTTTTTTTAAAAAAAAAACAAGAAATCAAACTATACATGGTGAACTCTATTAGTGCATTGCACCAAACTTATTCATGTAAATAATTCCATTGCTAAAAAATCCAACTAGGGATGAGCATCGTCAACGAAAATTCGTATCGTTATTTATTAATACAATGCAAGGCCATCATGATACGTATCAATACTTTATTTTTTAAAAACTTTTTTGTATTATGAATTAGTCATATTTTTGACATGGTGCGTCAAGCTGTACTTGCACATGAAATTACATATTTTGTCATAAATTTCACACATGTTGTAAATTACTATTCTAAATAACATTAAGCAATTTTTGTTCATGGTCTTAATTTTTACTGTATCGAACCCCAGCCTCGAAAAAACGAAAGAGCAGTGTGTTGTAGGTGGCGGTCAAGACGAATAAAAAGTCGTAATTTAGGGAAGCTAGCATGATATTCAGTATTTTGCATTTCCGTTCGAGCTTATTACTTGAGCTTTCGTGGCAGTTATAAAATAATTTTATCAAATATCCAAGTGCAACAAATGTATGTGTTAATTAAACTAGGCTTCTAACATTTTCCTATGCGGTTGCTCACAGAATTTGACTTATTAGGACAAAGTGACAAATCAGAAAGAATGGTATCGTGATATATCAATATACCGGGATACCGTTACACCTATCTTTATGTATTGGAAAGGGAATTACTCGGTGGATATTTTTCTGAACAATTTCTTATGTACCACAAAGGCATCAAGACGTACACTAGTGGGTAGATTAATCAGAAAAAATTGAAAGGGGGTCGTGTGAACCGTTTTCCGCTATAAAAAGAAAACCGAGAACAACCATGTCACAATGTTCCATTACCATTGATAAAGTGTATTTCAGTAATTAAATTCTAAAGCTAATTTCCCAAAGAGTCCAGTGTTTAAATATTTTTGGTTGAAGGTGACATATTTGTTGCTGTGTGTGATAACCTTACTTAGAAACAGTAAAGGGGACCTGGGGTCAGTTTTACTACTCCAGCGAAAAGTTGCCTCCACTTAAAATTTAGGCAATTAAAAGATTTCCAGATTTAATAACGAAAACTAGCTTTTTCCATTTTGTTTCCATTCAAGCTAGTGTTCCGTTTCGAATAACGGTTAAATTCATTTTAGTGATGCGTTTTCTTTGACAATTACTTAAAACTTTTTAATAGCTGTTGCAGTAAGCTAGGTGGGATAAAACTTTGCATGTTACATTTCAAATGGTTACAGTCGTCATTCAATAGTATATGTAGTATGCAAAAGTTTATAGGAATTGACTTCTAAACATTTTTGGGGGTGGGGCAATTTTTTTTATCATTATTCAAGACTTTTTATTCGTTATATCAATAAGCCTTTTGTGTTACATTCCAAACGTTTACAGTCACCATTCACTAGTATGCAAAAGATTATCAGATATGACACAATTACCGTTATCAAACTGAAACTTTATTTAGACGATGTTGCAAAGAATTATATAATCAACATGATGTCACCTATATTATTTAAGTGGTATTTGACGCATTGTCAACAGACAGATTATTGCAGAGTGGTTTGCTATATATCATTTGATAAATCTTTGTTCGATTTCCGGGGTTCAATGGTGCACAAATTGTTGATAGTGAATGGGTTTTTATCATTGATATGTTGGACAAGGAAGAAACTATGTAAATATCATGTATATGATTTTGTTCCTGAGAGAGTTTTAAACCTTTTTTAGTCTTATTACTCGTGTTGTGTTTTCTCTTGGCTGTATATTTCCAGAAACTTCATGATTTCTCTTGTATTGGAAACAAATTTAAAATGCTTTTGCCAATAAGCGTTTGTAGTTTGTTTTTTAATAAATATTTACAAACCTTTAAAAAGCCTCTGTTCAAGGAATTCATTGTGCCGGTAATTCTGCATCGCCCTTCTGTGGAGCATTCAGATAACGGGGTGGAACTACTTCGCAAGCTATTGTTCGTCTGCGCGACTGATGGACGCACCAGACGACCACCTATTTTCCAACTATCTAATAATTCCAGCCATTTGGCTTTACTTATTCCTGGAAAATTTTCATATCTATGTTCACTAACCGTTGATTTGCTGTCGTTCTTTGACCATTGATCTGGTAAAGCTGGAACGAAAACAGATTCATTGTTATGTTCCACAAATGGTATTTCTGTCTCATCTGGAATCGGTTGGGAACTATCATCCAATCCGTTCTGACCTTCTGGATCTCCATTGCTGATCTTCAGCAAAGGATCATTTCCGGAAATAAAATTTTCATTCTCTGGCATATTTCTAAAAATTTTCGGAGGGTATGGACAATAATATCGAGGTAATTCATTTACATGACATTCGGTAATTGAATCTGAATTTTCTGAACTCGCGATATCATTAAGAGTGTCTGAATTGGACAATTCAGAGCCAATATTTGGCATATCGGAAATATTGTCCCAGTCCTGCTGGTATTGTAAAGCTTTTCTTCCAGTGGATGCCTCTATATCAACACTATTGTCAAATAGTCCTGGATTCATGTGTTGTGATATCTCACCTCCGTTTTGCATGTTGTCTCCAATTTTATAATGTCGGAGCTTGTCTTTAAGATCATGCGGTTGTTTCCAAAAACTTGGATTCATTATATTTCCACTTTGCTCCTCCGATTCTTGTTCAAATGCACATGGCAAATTATTTTCAATAACTTTTTCGGAATTATTTATTTCATCATTGACAGAATCACTTTTGAAACTGCTATCTTCATCCTGATGCTCCAAGTCTATTTCCTCAATGTGTTGCTCAGTCACTTCCTCGCTTTCGGTTCTCGGAAAAGATGTTGTGCTACTCAGTAGCAATTGTTTCCATTTTGGAATGTCATCTCTGTTAGTTTCTGTCAATATTTTTCTTTCCAACCAACTCCTCCATTTAGATTTAAGCTCTTCTCGCTGCCCCTTGTGTAACAGTTGTACTCCCTTGTAGTCAGAAGAAGGCGTGTCATCCATTGAATATAAATTGGAATGCATATTAAAATCTATCCATGTCACTCAAGATCACACAATTTTTACAAAGAAAACGTTAAAATGCATCTTTTGCATGACACGGTAAATACACAAAAGTAGAAAGTACTTGCGAACAGGGGAACTTCAGATAATCTTCCTGATTAGCATACACTTAAAACGCACTCTTGTACATCTTGAAACGCCCATTTCAAAACTTTAAAATTTAACCACTTTTTTTTCTAAAAAATAAAGTCAATTTAACATTTTCACCTTAAAGTAATTAATTAAAATCTTAATTATGCTAATTTCTCAACCTTTACAACTATAAGACGTTTAAATGATCCCCTCCTTTAAAATGGAATGAAATTTAATTATTCCTGAAGTGAATCATATACGCAACACGTGCTTATATTTAGATCTATTATCGCCTTGAAGAAATTCGTGACAATTCCACGAGAGAAAGTTTGGTATCTTCTCATTCTAACACGTTCATTGCATGATTATGCTATTATCGTCTTTTTTTAACAAAGACCTTCTTTCATTATTTTAACTTCTTATCTATCCAATGTAACTCTGGGGAAAAAATCGTTGTTTTGCAATTAAGTTAAAATTTTTAAATTGGTTAAATGTGTAGTATTTAAATCGTAAGTACCTGAGATATATGTGTGTAGAATGCCAAGAGGTTATAGAAATAATATTTTTTTCTTTAAAAATTGTCAAATGGTACTAAAATCAAGGGGTTGTTTTATATGAAGTAGTAAATGCGCTTTTTACTCTTGTATTTCCATGCGTCTTCACCAATTATCCCGCGTTTTCATACGAATTTAATTTAAGCTGATCAAATTTATTCTTCGATTTAGCTGATACAACCGGGAAATATTTTTGAATGATTACTACCTCAGCATGTTAAAGGCCTGAATTGAAAAGGGCAATACGACGGTTGTTTATAAAGATGCGGGAACTTTTCACCCATCCGGATCACCTGAGATCACCCTCTGATTTTTCGATGGATAAATTACGTTTTTTTAGTTTCTATTTATACTTTGTCTTTTTGTAGGGTTTATCGTTTCCATTGAAGTGTCGCCTTTTAGCTTTCCCTGTGACATATTCTAGCTTCACCTTCATGCAGTTTGCTTTTATGGCTCTTTATTCTGAAAATAATTCTGCTTCATAATTCATTTTTTAAATCGTTTGCAATTTATGAAATTCTTTAAAAATTTAAAATTTACCGGATTGTATGCACAATCTGTGTTAACTAGATTTTGTGTTACGAATGAATCAAATATTTTTAATCTACGACAACAAGTCATAATGAATGAACTCTTAACCATGTTCTGAAATTAACGAAGATGAATTTATTTTCAAGTTTTACAAACATACCATAAATGTAATGTCTCGGGCTTTTGATCATTCGTCCGTCTTTGATAAAACATATTCTTTTTATTGAATTCCTGTTTTCGTTCTTGATAAACAACGTTGACATCAATCATTGTGCAAATTAAACATTACTTTTGGTAAGTTACACTATGCTTTCAGAGTGTAAAAATGTCTGTTCTCATAGTTTTTGTTTCATTATATAGACAAAGCAGAATATCATAAAAGACTTAAAAAAATAAATAAATCCGTCCAGGTATCGAGTTGGTTAAAATATGAAACCATATAGTTCAAAATTAAGATGATACCTGCGACAATATCATCACTTGAGTTAACCGAGAGGAAATCTTAAGATAAAATCTTCTACATCATTTAGTTGTTTCCAATATAAAGCAGTCATTAGAACTGAGGGAGGGAGACTAAAGACTTAATTATATGACTGGTGTATATAATAAGAATGTCTCGATCTGTTAATTTCTTTTAGTTGTTATAAACTTGAAATGATCGAAGTTTAATTGCAAAAATATTTAAAAAAGGAACAGACTGTTAGTTTTCAAGTACTTTACATGATAAAGTTGGAATCATTCAAACAGATATACTTTATACTGCTTTCTATTGAAAATTGAAACAGAAACCTGTACCTGGAGCATATGTTACACTATAATTATGCCTAAGTTGATCCAAAGTACTGAATTTTTTAATCAAAGAAAACTAAACTGTAGTTGATCTGTTTTGGACCACTAAATTCAAATGAGGATATTATATTGGTCTTACTGATTTAATATCTTCTGTAAGGACTGTTGTTTTCAAATATGAAACAATCACCAAAAGGATGATTTAAGGCAAATTAAATGAACATGATGCTTTAACAAAACAGTTGTGAAATTAATATTTGTTAGACAACTCAAAGCTTAAATTGTTGATTAAAGACTTTAGGAGGTGCAGTCATAGTCTCCAAAGTTCGCTGGAAACAAGGTAGCATTACAATATGGGGCTTGCCACTCAGTTCTGTAAACTAAAACTGAAGAAGAATAAAGAATGCAACAAACATTGGTTCTGATTGGGCAGTTGTATCCAGACACAACAATTTTTGTTAATTTCCCACAATGTTAAACAAAGTTTGATCGTGGTGACCATCTTGTGGGGTCGATGAATAAAATTCTGACCTACCCATCAAAGTTTGATATCAATTGAGCAAGTGGTTTTTAGTTTATTTCCCATAGGGTCATGTGTTAAATAAAGTGCTGCTGCATGTGTCTGCCATCTTGGTCAGAGAAGCCGGACAAAATTTTGAATGAGGACCACCCAACGATCATTTCAGCAAAGTGTGCTAATATTTGCACAGTAGATACCGTTTTTGTATTTATAGCTTTGTGGCATCTTGGTTGGAGTCAATAAACTCAACTTTGGAATTGAACCACCAAGAATCATTTTTGTCAAATTTGGCTTTGTAGTTTCAGGGGAAATATTTAAAATTACACCCCTTTTTCTATTTTAAGCCTGGTTGCCATATTTGATTATAGATCCAGGTCATCAGACACATCTTAGAAGAGGACCATCTGAAATACACGTTTACTTATGTTGAATAAATATGTTGAATTTTAATATGCTTCATGTACATTTCAAGGAGTAACATCTCAAGTTTCATTTATATAAAATTTGGTTATGATTGCCATTGTTGTTTCAAGTTCCCCATTTTTTCTATTTTTAGCTACACTGCCAACTTGGTCAGAGGTCAAGATCAAGCACACCCTTAAGTATGTTTAAAATGAGCTCAATGGTTTTAGATAGTTTTTACAATTTTTGACAGACAGACAGACAGCGAACACCAAATGATGGCAAATGTTCACATCCCATTTTAGACCAGGTGATCTCAACCAGCTAAAAGTCATTGGGAATTTTGTTCATAACACAAAAAAACTTTAGATTTTATATCTTTGTAACTTTTTACATTTTACAAAGCAATCATCTTTGCTAATGTAAGAAATGTAATATTTTATCTATGGGAATATTATGGGAAAACATGTATATAATTGTGGACATTTTCTATCAATAATACATGTTCATGTTTTCTGATCCTAGTTTAGTTATCATTTTCTAGATTCCAAATTTTTATTTCTTGTAAAACTCTTTTAACCATTTTATCCTTAATACTTCAGACAGTCTTTAGTTGTAGTTTATATTAGTTTAAATGTTTAGTTCCATGTTTGAAATTTTTAACACCATTAAGATTTAACCATTTCTCCAGGATAACTTGTAATACAATTTTAAAATTTGCCTGCCTAAAACTTAGCTGGCTTTTAAAAAAATTGTATAACACATTGTGACATTATATTTTTATTTTTCAAATTGTTCATTCATAAATTATATGAATTGATAATAAAATAAAACGAGAGGCTCAGGAGGCTGAGCCTATATCGCTCACCTGGCATTTATCAAAGAAGTTTCAAAGGAGAAGATTTTTTAATGAATCAGCCAATCAAAACAAGATTTGTCTGGCACCCTTGTTTTTGTCAGCTTAGGATGAAATGGGGAAACTTTGTAAAGAACTTTCCATGTATGCTCTACATCAAATATTAATCAATTTCACCAAGCAGTTTCAGCCAAACGAAAAGAATTATCTGTGGCAGCCATGTTTAGTTTCAGATCAGGACAAAATTAGGAAATTTTATAAAGGTACTTCCACTGATGCTCCATATCAAATATGAATCCATTTGGCCAAGCCATTTGAGAGAAGGAGATTTTCTAATGTGTCAGCCAATCATAAACAAGAATCATCCATGGATTCCAATAAGGGCAAAATTAAGAAACCTCATAAAGGACCTTTCACTGATGCTCCAGCTTCACAGAAGACTTTTTAATGTATCATACGAACCATTGATGGTGACAATATTATTTCGGATCCAGTCAAAATGAGGAAATTTCATAAAGCACATTCCTTAGATGCTCCAAATCAAATAGTCATCCATTTAGCGGTTTCAGAGGAGAAGATTTTCTAATGTATCAGCCAATAAGAAACCAGAATCGTCAATGGCGGCCACCTTTTTTGTCCGATCATGACGAAATGAGGAGAGTTTATAAAGGACTTTCCATAGATGCTCTACAACCAAATATTAATCCATTTGGATAAAGCAGTTTCAGAAGAGAAGATTTATAATATAGCAGCCAATCAGAAACAAGAATCATCCATGGCGGCCATGTTTTTTGTCAGATCTGGATGAAATTACGAAAATTTATAAAGGACTTTCCATAGATGCTTCCTGTAAAGTTTGGTGCTTTTCGGCCTAAGCGGTTTCAGATGAGAAGATGAAAATGTAAAAGTTTATGGACGACGGACACCAAGCGATGACAAAAGCTCAGGTGGCCTTTGGCCATGTGAGCTAAAAATGTATCCTTAAGCCACTTAAAAACTCTAATATCACATGCCTGACTGTTGTTAAATTCTTGTTATTTATTATTGCTACAAAATTATTCAATGCGTTTTTCACTTGCATAAGTATACTGTATCCCTGGTATTAAGTGCCCATGCATAAGGGTCCCACACCTTAATTTCGAATAAAATGCCTCAAAACCCCCTGTTAAAAAGCTTTATAACAGCAAACAACAAAAATTTCATAGTAAAATGGCAACTGGATATCAAGAGAAAGGAGAAAAATACATAACTCTCCATTTTCAGCTAGATAAAATTTCAAAATAAGCTAATTATGATAAGTACTCCAATTTTTAATTTTCTCGCACCTAATAGAGGAATATTGTATATAGTTTTTAAAATATATAATCAATTCAAGTTCTTTGTCTTTCACATTGTTTTTTTAATTGCATGTATAGCATGAAGGCAAGATTTGCTTAATTTTACATACTACATGTTATATTTTTCTGGGGAGATCAAGAGCTTCCATAAGGAGTAGAATTTACACTTTTTACCGTAACTGCGTTCCTGTTACTTTGGGTGAAATACAACATATTTTCCCGCAAAATAGACATCAGCAGACTAACAAATATGATGTCAGAAATAATGTGTCGTCATCTTCTGTACACCAGGAAGCTGTTGCATGAAAGCCTCAAGAGAAAGAATGCAACATCACCAATGGGGTCTATTCCACTCTTGTCTAAGGTCTATGAATGACCTCAAGATTTTACAATTTCTTCTGTTTCTTACTAGATGGCAGAAGATCTCCTTTACCCCATATTGTCTCATTTTTTCAATGGGCTACTTTCCAGAATGTTATAATTTTCGAGAAAAAAAAAACCTAGTATTAGACAACACCTCTAAAAATTAACATTGAGTAAACAATGTATTAGGGTAGAGTACTCAAGTAAAAAGAATGATACGAATAGGGGAGATGCTATAAACTTGAAAATCATTATTACTATTTTATGCTGTTAAGCATGTTCGCTGCTCATCTCTGGTTTCATCCATTTAAGTGCATTAAAAAATTTTGCCCATTAACCCACACTTTTCTTTTTACATTCTAATTTTA
>JAULBM010073892.1:0-10011 GCA_032357055.1 Geukensia granosissima | reverse complement strand
CAATCGGAAAATCAAAGTTTAAAAAAGACGCTTAATAAAGGAGTTTAATGCACCTACCTAACATATGGCGAATTATGATTTTAAATGAAAGGCTGATGTATGAACTTTCCTGTTGAACTGGTCTTAATAATTTCCTGTGGTCACGTTCGCTGGAATACCGCGTTAAATGATGTCACCCTTTTCTTGCAAATAACTGACCTAACCTAAGAGTGATTATTATATGAAATGGAATGAGTTTTATCATTTTATTCATGTCAGAGATATTTATCATAAACCAATGAAAATAAAAAAAAAACCTTTTGTCATATATTTCACATTATCTGTACTTTTATAAAACAGTTATTAACATGACGCACAGTTACAAGAGTTATAATGTTTTCCTTTCATTAAAATTTACCACATAGTTTGTCTAATTCCTGTTTAAAGAAACAATAACTGTTATATTCCTATGCGTTTACGATAAATATAATTTCATATTATTGTACGAGTCTCAGTATTACGCTACTTTTTCAATGCAATATCACGTACTATTAAATCCCGGAAAATTCAATTTTATCCGATACGTTCTAAATTTAGTTTATGACCTGTATACTGACCGATTGACACCCAACTTCTTTCTGTAAAATCAGCTTTTTGTGAATATATTTGCCTAAGTCAATGAAGTTTTCTAGAAAATATGTTGGCAGAGAAATTATTTGACCGTCTTTGATCTTTATTTGGACTCGAGGTTTTTCATTGAAACTGATAACATTTCACGATACAATGTGTATAATTTTCGAACACAAATCGGTAAAGCATCTGTACTTAATTCGTACTTATGTCCAGCTATTTGAGTCCCGTGAAATGTGCACCCCATCAGCCAAAGAGGTCGTTTTTTCATTATATGGCAACGCTACATTTTTTGTCAAGTTAATACAGCAGAATGTTTAACAATTTCTACTACAAGAGGCATTTCAACCTTTACTGCGGCCGTAGAACAACACAAAGAATACGTTTACAGGAGACTTGCTTGTGAATTGTAATCAATCCAGAATGCCCCTATTCATTACGTGAAGTACCACAAAACCTGCAGTCGATCTTATACTAGTACGCAGAATTTGTCGTTAATTTCGCTAGGCGAACCTCCTTTAGAATCACAGCAGAATCCTGTTTCAATGACACTCAGGTTAACAATGCCGAAATTCGATTGGTCAACCTGTATCTTCTGCAAATAATATTTATAAGAAAGTTCGCACGCTTCACAAAGTTTCTAATGCAGAAAAGGTTAAACAAATCTTTGAATCAGCTAGTCGCATATCTGATGACAAAATTGGTATATATAGAATTTCATGTGTTTGTATTACCAAAATTAAAAATGAAAAGGAACCAAAAACTATTTTGAATACGGACAATTCAGATTATAATCAAGCCTTCTTCTTATTTATAGATTCAATAAAAGATATCTGGCTGGTCCATAAAAAGATCAGCTTTATGTCCAATTTACTCAACAAGTTATGTTCTTTGCTTACATCAGACTTTTGAAAGCTACGTTACTAGTGTATTTCAACTCAATCAAAAAATATTTCATTGATTCCATAGTTATTCGAGCATAACTTGGGCAGGTAATGTCAAACATAGTATACTGAAGTTTTGTTTCTTTGTCGGATGAACTTAAAGCAGCTAATCGGTTGATACCTGAAGTAAAAACTACCCAGGCATCAAATTTCAGTAATGAAAAACCAGATGTTGACGAAGATCATGTTTTCATGTTGTTGCCTTACTCTTTCGGAGTAAGGTTAACGAAATAGTGATTCCTATGGATGAGTTTCAAAGCTCAGCAAAAGCATCAGTGTCTTTTTCCTTGTATGATAATAACCTTCATCTTTAGCAAAATTTATGCTTTGGCGTTTTGGATGATTCCGCCTACGACAATGTTTACGGTGATTATGAGGTTCATTTAGATAAGTATCGCAAGAATGGATGTCATCCCATGTCCCCAAACCTCCATTTGGTTCCCCATATGAATTTGGATTGCAAAAAGGTAAATATAGCCCAGAGCCTGCATGATTTTCTAGAACGATATATAAAAAGAGGAGATGTCTTCCGACCTTCTTCAAGAGTAAGTTTGTTCTTGCAAAGGTATTAATTTATGAAGCAAAGCGTGTATCTGCCTTGAACAAAATTTTGGTCGCACTGAACTTTGACCATGTTAAGGCACGGATAATTTTAAAAATAAATTGACAAAGCAGGCAGTCAAGGAAAACGAAGAAAAATATTCTTATTAAATTGTATGTAAAAACCAAAAAGTTCAACTCTTCTTGAACAAAAAAACCCAAACCCCTACTAGACTGTCTCTGACCTTGGCGTGAGCAAAAGACTTCACCTCTGTCAATTGCGACTAACTAATATTGACTCTCTTGTGTCCTTTACGTTGGTACTGACATTAATTGTTTCGCCTGAAGACACTTTACAAATTGAATTTAGATGATTTTAGTAATGTGTAATGTCAAGGTTATCAAAGTAAATTAATTCTTTTTGATATTTTTACATTATAGAGGGATTTTTCCGGATTTTGCTCTTTTACGTCAAATTGCGTCACTTCATATATTTATATTTTACTTGTAAAATGCGTCATATTGACCTTTTACCTACATTTTACAAAAACGTGACCACTTACCACTCTTACGACCAGTGGAATCGGAAAGAGCATTTCATGGCCTTTCCTTAGATATATAATAAAGGTAAATATTATATGGGTGCATTAAATTCTGGAAAATGTGGCCTCGGTTGCTTGCCTAATAGTCCTGACATGGCATTCTTCTGAATCCCTGCCCACAAACAAAGATGACCACCACAGCCTATCATTGTTTGACGTAAGACTGGAAATTTACTCAAAAATCTACTTGTCTGAAACTATTTGGGTAATTGCAACCAAAATTTGGTGACATTGTCTTCTACCAAATTTTTTTTTTTGGAATTCCTGACAGCTAACCAAGATGGCCGTCGCAGCCGAACTCTGTTTAGCATAGCATTATTTGCAAATCCATTTTCACTTTCATGTTCATATCTTATTCTCAAAAACTACATATTGCGCAAAATGCAACCAAACTTTACCGGGATGTTGGTTTCCACAGTCAACCTTGCTGTAAAATAGTTTTAAAATAGGACTCTAAGGGAAATTCACTTTAGAATCTTCTTGTGTGAAACTACTGAGCCAATAGTCTTCTACCAAATATTCCTTCTTGGCGAGGACCAGTTACCAGTCTCTGTCAGGTGAGCGATTTACGCTCTTGGAATTCTCTGGTTTTGTTTATAAAACCATGATATTAGAATGATATTAGGTACATCACGAGAAGATAAGCAAAACTGTTTTCAGTTGTAATGTTAGCGCATCAGACGATATAAAGTCGGTTGTGCTGGTCTAGAACTCGAGCGGAAATCTGACAATGTTTTTGTATTTTTCAGGTTCTTCAGTATTGCAATATGTACATTTGAATAACACAGTAAATGGACTCAAGACTCTGAACTCGATAATGGAAATACGACACAGTATAATATCATACTCGTCAAGTTCATGTTTGACAATCCATATTTCTGAATCTGATGTCAATTTTTTTGATTTTAAGATGACCTTTCTTGAGAGGTGTAAGACTGGAATTACAATTGTTGGTAACGGAGATATTGAAATTAAAAATATACAGATTAATAATATGGTAAATGGCATTTACACTAATGAGAATTTCGGACACCTGATATTGCGATCGAGCAATGTAACAAAATGTACAACGGCTGTAAAAGTGTTATATGGATATTCTTTCTCCAGTCCTGGAAATATTGCCGTAGAGCGCTGTTATATAACTAACTGTAATAATGGAATTGATTTTGCCTCAGAAAACATATGGACTGCCGACGGCACAGTTGTTATCAACAAAAACCAGTTTATAAACATTTCAGACCATGCTTTGACAATAAACTACCCGTCATATGAGTACAAATATGCTGATAGACATACTGGGCATGTCGACGTTGGATACAATGAGTTCATTAATACCTGTAACATATATGTGAAAACCTGGAACAACGCTAGTATCAGCTTCCACGACAATCAAATGATAAACAGCAGTTGTGAAGAATTTGACAATTGTTTTCTCCTTGCCTACGTCAAAGGAGGCCAAGAGTTTAAGAACAGAATTTTTAACATCTCCACAAACGTCTTCGAAAATACAAAAAGCAGCTGTATTGTAAACCTACAGTCCAATGATGATGTCGGTGTTTTCAGGGGGACATTCTATGCAAATCAGTTTTTGTCTACCATCTCATCGTTGGCGACGATCACACTCGATACATTGTATTTCAATATATCCCATACAATATTTGACAATCCAAGTTCAACTTTAGACATCTACGTAAGACAAAAAGGTTGGTGATCACTTTTTAAAACATACTAATTTTTATGTAAGCTTTTGTCATCGCTTGGTGTCCGTCGTTCTTTCTTAAACTTTTACATTTTTCATATTCTGCTCTTTATTGCTAGTAGGCGGTTGGCTAGGTAGGTTTACAGTGCATCCCCCACAGGACTCATCCTCACCAAATTTTTAAATTCGTATTTATACCCTTTTTCATATTTTAAATATTAACATGCATAATATTGGGATGCTATTATGTTTTACTGTGTATTTTGTACCACACCATGTAATTTTTTACTATTTGCGTTTAACAGGTAATTTAAAGTTTACTAACAGTTTATTACATGTAAACTCTTTGTTTGCTTTTCAACTATTATACTCGAGTCTGTATGAGGTTTTAATGCATCATTTGTATATAATTTCATCAATTATGGAAGTTTATTATGCCCATCAAATGTTATAATATTTTGTAAAATGGTAGTTTTTAGCAGTTCAGATTTTCCATTCTCAGCATTTTTTTTGTAAAAAGTATATATCATGTATATATATAGTTTAACCAGTGTTTAGTGTTCTTCTTTGAGCATTTTCATGATTTTATAGCTGTAAATGAATAGTTTTTTCCAAAAGACACACACCATGTCCTAAATATATTTCTTTTTTTAATGTTTACATGCCGCTTCAGCTGAGTTTGTTTCTTGTGCTGTGTGGAGAAGGTAGAAAATATCCACGTGCTTCAGGGATGATTTTATTCCGCTTTTTAGCGGATTTCCGCTATAGGTAGTCCGGATTTGTCAATTATGATTCTTTTATTATATTGCGGTATTTGGCTTCCGGTTGGTTATTTCCGCTTAGTTGGCATGGTCGGCAAAATCATCCCTGGTGCTTGGAATCCATGAACTCTGAATTTCCTCAGGTTAATTAAGAGTGCACATGTTAAATGACAGGCCAATAACTAAGACATTATTAGATATAAAGTAATTATAAAACAGTATTTCTGTTAATATATTATGTAAAAGAAATGTGAACAGCAGTTGCACACAATTGTACTTTGCACAAATCGTCAGGTTTTGAAATGTATTTACTACTTATAATATTAACTTAGTTACGTAAACCAAACATTCAGAAGCATAAATTAAGACATATATAAAATTGCTATATTCTGTTTATGGTATGATAGTTTGTATTTTAGGATAAGAAATTTAAAAAACAAAATTATTCAGTACTTAAGACTATTTACTGGTATTTATTTAGATATTATGATACAAGTAAATGTACTTATGACAGAAAGATTAGTATCTATGCTCATTTAGTTTCTGAAATTGCTTCTATCTATTTGAAAATTCCTGCAGTTAATTAAATTGATTTTAAATCACAGTAGCTGGACATTCACAGCAAGATTCTTTTAACCTGTTTCTTTTACAATATGATTATATGTTGCCTTTTGAATATAAGATGTAGGTCATTTAATAGCTATTTGATTTAGAAGAAGAAAGGTGAACATTGTTGATAACATTTATGAACTAGGGAGACTGCATAGTCACAAGGTTATTGTCTATAAGGTTATTCTATTGTCATCTTTATTTATATTAATTTGGATGTGGTGCCTTTAGGCCTGAATTTGAACCCAAAATTAAAATTACAATACAACTGAAACAACCTTACTTGAATACCAAATTGAACATTTTATTATGATTTAGAGCAAATTTCCTTTTACCTGTTTCACTTACAATAGGATTATATGTTGCCTATTAGCAAAAAGATGTGGAGTATTTAATAGTTCTTTGGCCTTGAATGTAGAAAGGTGAATATTGTCCATTTAAGTGATCTGCTTGAGAGACTGCCAAGTAACATGATCATTGTTTAGGTGATCATATTGTTATATTTATCAATAGGTGTTAAAAATCATGCAAGTTCAGTTGAAGTTTAACACCTGTCAATAAAGATGACAATAGGATCACCTAAACAATCATCATGTGACTTGGCAGTATCTCAAGTAGATCAATTAAATGGACAATGTTCACCTTTCTACTTTCAAGGCAAAAGAGCTATTAAATACCCTACATACTCTGGTTAAAAGGCAACATATCCTATTGTAAGTGAAACATGTAAAAGGAAATTTGCTCTGATACTTTATCCCCATTATACTTGAAGGAAAAATTTTGACTGGACATAAACGTTTTTTTTTCTTGACTGAAAATTGTCAAAATTAGTGTTTTTGAAATAAGTGAAGGAAATTAAGAAAATTGTACAAGTTTGGGTTACGAAAGCACAATGTTGTACACTTTCTTGGAACACTTTGAAATTTGGGCCATAATGTGACCTTGTTGCTACTTGTCCTCTGCTCTAAACTTGAGCATCTCAGCTAAAGGAACCTTTGCTATCCATATGATGATGAAGCATAGTCAAACTTGAACAGCTTTGATTAGAATTTTTCTAAATTGTAAAGAAAACAGATGAAAGAAATCGAGGATGTTTTAAATTTACAGAAGCAATCTGAATAAACTGATTGAGAAATGGTTATATATGAGCATTTTATCTATTTTTCTACCTTAATTTGTTGATACTAGTGTATATGTATTAACTTATGAATGTTAAAGATTTTCTATGATGTTTTGTGAAAGTGCTTATGTTTGAATTTGATACTAAATTAAAATTGTTAAGAAAGTGCTACTAATGTTTATGCACTGAAATAATTAGATTTCACATAGCTTTTTGACTTGAATCTGTTACAATTGAATAAAGTTGTATTAAAAAGAAAGACTTTGCTCATGCACCATGTGATATCTGAAGAAGTGATCAGTGATACAAGTTGGACTGCTTGAGACATTTTAATACCAAGAGAATTGGTAAATAAACATTTAAGACATTTGAAAATAAAATTGGTGCTAAATTATGAACTTTATCAAAAATGGACTAGCCACCAGTGAACCCTTTGCAAATGGAGGACCATTCGAGATGGAGCTTATTTCTTTGGAATACTAAATCATCTTGATCTGCCAAAAATAAAAAATACACCAGTATCTTTCTTGTTTCATTGTTGGTGAGTGTGATTGTATGTGAGATATCAGTATTTAGCCCTGTCCGGTACCAGTCTACCACAGAGAAGATACCAGTTCATCATCAACAGATCCAGGGCTATCAATACTGATTTATATTATGTTTTGTGTGTTATTTGTCCCAGTCTGGTGGCTTGTCAAGAACAAGGTAGGATTGTATTATTTCACTATGTTAAATCAGATCTGAACACTACTCTAACTTTTTTGCAGTAACTTTCAGGGGGTAAATATGTTTATAAAAGTTTACTCAAGTTTTTTTGGAAAATTTGGGAATTTACATTGATGAGAATGAAATTGTCTTCAAATTCAAAGCACAGCACATATTTAGATGGATATCAGTTGTCTGTGTATACATTTACGGACCATAACATGGTGATTTATTAAACTGTGAAAACTAATGCAATTTTGGTCCAATGTTTCACAGAAAATGGTTTGGGAAAATCTTGAAATGATTTGATTTTGACAGTTCTCTTTAAGTTTTGCTGTGTGGACACCTCCACCCACAGGAGAGATGGTTACTACAGCTAAATTTGGGGTCTGTTCACACTGTGCACAACTTAAAAATGATTAAGTCAGTTAACAGGTTCATGCTAAATTTGGAGTCTTTACTTAATTCAGATTGAAATTGAAATGTAAAAAAAAAATACTTGTTGTGACGTCAGCTTTTATGCACACCTTGCGTTCACACAATAACTCATTGTGACTATCCACATTTAACTGAGTTAATCCAGATTAATTTAGTGTGAACAAGCCCTTCATTTTACGTTTAATCTGCCCAAAAACTTCTGATGAGATGTTTCTTTATATAGACATTGAAAATAATCCATCATCCCTTTTTAACAACCGAGGCTGCCAGTATCCAAACCTAGTTTAACATTTGAAAACAAGGTACAGATTGTAATTTTCAGCAGGTCAGTTAATAAAATTGGCAACCAGCTAAAATCTTAATTACTGTTTTTCTTTTTATGCAGACCTGTTAACCAAATAGGCTGTGAGCTAGTCCATACAAATACATATTGAAAAAACATTAAAAAATTTCAGTGGGATGGACTGAATTAAAACAATGGAAAGATTTTTTTTTGAAGTCTTTTACTAGTTGTAGCCCTTTTCAAAAACTTATGTCCAAACACCAGAGTATGAGTTTAAATTTAAATACTTATAATAAGAGTTTGGTTTTGTCAAATGGTAGCAAGTTTGAATAGCAGAATTACTGCAATTGAGGTATTTATACATACTATTTTCATCCAAGTGATTTCAAACTTAATGCTTGAACATAAATGAGAGCAATGTTTCTGCTTTACTACCTTGGTTTCTTATTGGTGTCAACAAATTTTGTCATAAAAATTGGGACCAGTTCTGTCAAATTGTTTCAAATCAGATTTTGTTCAAATTTCTGAAAAGGAGCTTGCAACTATTGGAAAACTGTTCAGTTGTCATTTTTTGAAGAAGAGCTGATTGTTGTATCTATACTAATGACTGTAAAATTCTCTAATTAAATATTACAGTGAAGCCTGTCTAGACTGAACAAACATATAAGACAGTTGTTTTAACAAGCAATAAACCTTCAAAAACACCTGTTTAAAACCAGCAAAATTATCAACCCAGAGGGTGTTCATTAGACAGGTTTCAAGGTATCCGTATCACCATTTTAATCCTTTGTCAATGTCATACCTGCCCAAGGTCGTTAGTTCTCTTGTGTACTCCAGCTTCTTCCACTAGTAAAACTGACTGCTGCGATATGACTGAAATATTGTTGAAGGTGATGTTAAACCACAATCAAACAAATTGTCACTGACCTATATATCATGCTTGATTACCAACATTTAGGTGCATTTCTCAGAAGTGAAAGATTATATGTAAAGACATACAATTTTCTTATTACAATCTTTATGATACAAGTAGTTGACAACAATTGGGTCATTATGACCCATTTCATCATGACCCATTTTATGTTTGATTGACTTTAGTTGATCATTCATGGCAACATCTTGAAAAGATGGGTATAACAATGAGAAATTTGGTTACTGAATTGCATTATAAGTTAAATTTTTCTCTGCCTCACCTGCAACAAAAGTCATGAAAGATGAGACAGTATAATGCTGTATTGGATCTACAAGTCAATAACATTTAAAATTAAGTTGTTTATACTTGTTCTTTGCACTTGATTTTTGAAATGAAGTGGTATTTGAGCTTATAGTAAAACCTAATTCTGCATAAGTTATATCTCTACTTTATTTTAAAATATCTGTCAATTTTGAGTATGCATATGTTAAATTCGCATGTGTAAGATTGCAGGGTCAACCCAAAGACATATAAATTGGTATCTGCTATTTCTGTGCCAATCATGTGGCATTTAGGAGCAAGAGCAAACTCGCAAGTTATTGCAAAAAACTTCTGAGGCCATTTGATGACGTGATCTGATGGAAGTTTCCAATCGCTTATATACATGTTTATTTCTGATGAGGAGGCATCTCTTACTGCAGACTGTTGCCTTGTTATTATAGTAATAAAGGCTGTTTGGAAGGAAATTATTGATGTGTAAACTTGGCCGAATCACTCACAAACTGAAT
>JAULBM010073891.1:0-19750 GCA_032357055.1 Geukensia granosissima | reverse complement strand
CTAGGATTGCTGAAGAATGAATCCAAGGTGAATTAAAATAGGAAAAATCTTTTTGTAAAAAAAATAGCTTTTTTTCTACAGTAAAAATGATTAGTCCATAGAAAAGCAGGGAGATTAAAGCGATATTGGTTGGTAGGATAACTATTGAAGTAAGTATGATTAAAAGAATTAAGTAAAATATTCCTGCGATAGGTGAGAAAATGTTTAATCCGTACTCAGAAAAAGTCTTATTAATTTTATTATTGTTTGGTTTGAGATAAATTACACGATTGGATCGCAAAACAGGGGTATGAGTATAGATTTTTAAAAAAATCCAAAAGAATATAAAAGTTAGAGATAATTCCAAAAAAATCCATTCATTGAAAAGTAAATCTGATCTAGGTAGTTCAAAATTGAAGAGAATATGGAGTGTGGTGACAAAGAATACCCATTCTTTTATAAACAAGGCGAAAAGAGATGCACCTAATAAGAGTAATTCTTTTTTCTTGGTGATTAAAGAATAAACTAAAACGGGGAACCAAGAAGAGAGGATAAGTAAACTTAGAAAAATAGGAAAAGTTTTATATCTTAAGAAAACGTCTAGTTCAATTAAACTAAAATTATTAATAATCAAAATATTGCCCAAAAAGTTATTTTAATTGTAACCTATATTTTATATATATAGCTGTAATATAGCCTACAATTAATAGTTTCCATATTAAAATATATTGTAACATATATAAAAAATGAAAAAAAGTGAATTTTATATAACTTTTTTTATAAGGTTTAGTGTTTTAATATGGGATATTAATAATGGGTAAAACGCGCTTTCAAAAAATTGAAGAAGAAAATTTAGTTAGTTTAGCTAATGACAAATTAGCTTTATCGGTTGGACTTCACATTGTTCATGAAGTGACTAGTGCTCAAGCATTTGCAGCTTTAGAAAAAATGGGAATTCCCGTTAAACGACCACAGAATACTTTTGCGGTTACCGATCATGTTGTTCATACCGGTGGTAAATCGGAACCCAATGACATCATGGATGAGGTGCTTATTAAAACCTTAGAAGATAATTGTCGTAAACACGGGATTACTCACTATGGTACTCATAACCATAAACAAGGAATCTGCCATGTGGTAGCTCCAGAAGTTGGACTTACCGTTCCTAATATCACCATTTTTTGTGGAGATTCTCATACTTCAACCCACGGAGCTTTTGGAACCATTGCTGCCGGGATTGGTACTTCTAATGTTAGAGATATTTTGGCGACGGGGTGCTTGCTTAATTATAAATCTCCCAAGCAAATGAAAGTGGAAGTCAATGGGCCACTTCCTCCACATACCAGTGCTAAAGATTTAATTCTATTTCTCCTTTCCCGTCTCGGTAACGAGTGGGCTACTGGAGGAGCTGTATTTTTTACAGGTAGTACGATCGCTTCTTTAAGCATGGAAGAAAGGATGACGATTTGTAACATGACCATAGAAATGGGTGGGCGTTTTGGTTATTGTGATGTGGATGATACTACCATTGATTGGTATCGAAGCAATCGCGACTTTTGGCAAACTCAAGGTTTAAGTGATGCCACCGTTGAAAAATGGAAATCTTTTAATTGCGATCCTGATGCTAAGTTTGATAAAGAAATTGCTTTCGATAGTCAAGAGATTAAACAGATGGTTTCCTTTGGTCTTAACCTTAATGATATTGTTGATATTGAAGGGAAGGTGGGGTCAGTAGAGAATGTGGTTTCTTCTCGTGCTCAATACGAACCGAAAACAGGAGAGAGTATTGAGGATTTAGAGATTGAAGGGGCTTTTATCGGTTCATGTACCAATGGTCGTTATTCTGATTTTAAAGCCGCTGCTGAGATTCTTAAACTTCACGGTGGCAAGGTTAAGGTAAAGAAGGCATTGGCGGTGCCAGGGTCGATGTCGATAAAACTTAAATGTGAACAAGAAGGTATTGATGAGATTTTTAAGCAAGCTGGTTTTGAATGGAGAGAGCCGGGATGTAGTTCCTGCTTGGCGATGAACCCAGATAAATTTGTGGGACGGGTTGCCTCTTCTACGAATCGTAATTTTCCGGGACGACAAGGCCCACAATCAAGAACCTTTTTGATGAGCCCTCAATCAGTTGCACTTTCTGCTTTGGAAGGGAAGATTAGTAGTTTAGAAAAACTTTATCAAAAAGTTCATTAAAATAAAAGATATTAATTTAATTACAAGGAACAACAATGGTTATTACTGGAATCGTTAATCAATTTTTAGAACCTAATACTGACACCGATGTTATCATCCCAGCTCGTTTCCTGAAAAGGACATCCTTGGATGGTTTTGAGTCCTTTGCTTTCTTTGAGAAAAAGTATTCTTCTAATACGGTTTGTCAACCTAGTTTAGAAAAAAAAGATTTTATTTTTGAGAAAAAAGAATACAACCCTAATTGTAGTCTAAATCATCCCAATAGCAAGGGAGCCACTTTCTTAATTACTTGGTTTAATTTCGGTTGCGGCAGTTCAAGGGAGCATGCGGTTTATGCCTTGCAAGATTACAAGGTAATCATCGGGAGTGCCCCAGCTGGGAAAACTGCTTTTGCAGATATTTTTCGAGACAATTGTCGCCAGAATTTAATCCGTACTCCAGAGATTAGTAGTCAAGACCATGCTAAGCTAGTTGCTTGGGTGCAGCAAGAAATTGAAAAACACCCAGTAGAACTTTCTTTAGATACAGAAAAAAAGATTATTTTCAGTAAGGATCATTCTATTGAGATTCCTTATCAATTACCTGATCACCATGAAGAATACATCCTTAAAGGGGAAAGCCCTTTCGAGATGGCTAAGAAAAGCATCCTAGAAAACCTTTCTTCTATTGAGGAATGGAATGATCGACATCAACCTGTCCTAAATCACTATCCTAGTAGTAAATAATACCCTTTAATGAACAGGTGGTAGGTGAATAGGCACAGGTTAGCCAGAGTGCCCCGTTCTCTTAATAAAGCAAAAAACAAGGAAATTAATCAAGAAATCAGGATTGGGATTAATGCCCTAGTTTTTAAAAATCCGATCACTGGGGTGGGTAAGCGAATTATCCATCTGTGTAAAGAAATTTCTCTACAAAAAAACAAGAAGGTTATTTTTTATTTTTTCTCTCCTTATTCACCACCCCCTTCATTTCCTTTAGATCTTTCCAGTCCTACTTTTCATTGGATAACCACTCCTAGTTTAACCGAATGGTGGTGGACTCATTATAAACTTCCCCATCAGTTAGTTCAATACCGCATCCATCTTTTTGATTCTCAATGGGGAGGTGGCTTGCCCACTTTCTTTGAAAATCTTTATGCTCGCTTAGGAGAGACTAAGTGGAGATATGACAAAATAAAAAAAGTCATTACCATTCATGATTTAATCCCTCTAGATATTGATTCTTTTGATTTAGGATTTAAGATTAATCCTTTTTTAAAAAGCATTCAAAATTATTTTTTTAAGAAAAGGATTTCGGCTAATTTAAAATTAGCCGATCAGGTAGTTGTTGTCTCCGAAAAAACCGAAGAAAGTTTACGTAAACATTTCCCCTCGTGTCCGAAGGTGCTAGTTAGTTATAATGGCATTGATGAGATTTATTTTCAATCTCTAAAATCAACCGCTTCAAGTCAAGGTTTTTTTGCCAAGTGGAAGAAGCAACATTCCATCAATCGTTATTTTTTTTACATAGGGGGATTTAATCCAAGGAAAAATTTGATTACTCTTTTAACCGCACTTGATAAGCTTCATCAACTTCATAAGAAACCAACTTCTATTCCTTTGGTGATTGCAGGTCAGGAAAACGATTATTTTAGAAAAGTTATTCGTCCTATGATTGATAAAATTAATTACCCCGTAATTTCCCTCGGCTATGTAGAAGAAAATCAACTTCCTGTTTATTATCAGCATGCCGATCTTTTTATCTATCCTTCCCGAATAGAGGGTTTTGGAATGCCTGCTTTGGAAGCCATAGCGACAGGATGTTTAACCTTAGTCGATAAGAATCTACCACTAGTTAAAACACTAGAAAATTTAAACCCGCAATTTAAACAATTTTTTAAAGTAGGAGATTTTCATAAGCCAGAAAACATTGCTCAAACCATTACGGAGGGGTTGGATTTTTTAAAACAAAAAAAAAATCTAAAAGAAACTCAAAAGAAAAATCTATTCGAGCAATTCCTATGGAAAAAAATTGCTTTAGATTACAGTGAACATTACTATCGGTTATTAAATATCAATAATCATAAATTAGATAAAGATTAAAAAATTAATATTGTTTCATATCGCCCTTCATTTTATAATCCCTGCTTTGGTGGTGATTTTATTTATCCGCCACAACAGATGGATGATCTACCTCATGCTTATCTCAACCATGTTGGTTGATTTAGACCACCTCCTAGCCAACCCCATCTATGATCCAAATCGATGTAGTATCGGTTTTCATCCCCTTCATGGAATCATTCCTATTCTTATCTATGTGGTGCTTTGCTTTATCCCTAGGATAAGGTTTTATGGTATCGGCTTAATTATCCACATGGCATTGGATTCGATAGATTGTCAGGTGACCAATGGAATTTGGTCTAACTACGGTTTTTAAATTTTTTTTAACTAAATTTTTTAAATTAAGTTAATTTTTTTATTTTAAAATTGATTTTTTATTTTATTAGTTATAATTTTAAAAAATTGGCTTTGAAAATTAAAAATTAATAAATAATTAATGGTAAAATAAAACATTAAAATTAATTGAGAGGTAACTTATGAAAATATTAATAATAATGATTATCAGCAGTATTCTTTTATTAAATGCTACTTGGAAAATTGAAGAATCTAAAGATAAGATGACAGATATTATAGAATATTATGCTTTATCTGGAAATGTTACATCAGAAGAAATGTCTTTTCCATATGAAGATACAAAATCATGGATAGGTGTTGGTTGTGCAAACGGTAAGTTTTGGGTATATTTTGGATTTAATGACAGTCCAAATTTACAAGGTGGAGATTATGTAGATGATGAAGATGGAGAATTATATGGCGTAAAGATGAAAGTTAATAAAGAAATTATGCAAACGAAATTATATCAAAAATTTGGAGCTAAAGGTCTTTATTTTTACTCAAGCGATGATAGAAATAATATCGTAGAAAAAATCAAAAAAGGAAACGAATTATTGCTGGAACTTGATTGGTATGGACAAGGGAATGTATATTTTAATTATTCACTAGAAGGAGCTAAAGAAACCATAAATAATATATTTGAAAAATGTAATGTAAATCTAGATTAATTTTTAGAACTTACTTACTTAAGCATTCACCCATTTTACTACATCTTCTAGTTCAATGGGAATTCCTTGGCTAAGGTTGATTGCTCCCCCTTTATCCTTAATAAGCAGGTCATTTTCTAATCGAATACCAAACCCTTCTTCGGGGATATAAATACCTGGCTCGCAAGTTATCACCATGCCCACTTTAAAGTTACTATCATAGTCGCCAACATCATGAACATCAAGTCCTAGGAAGTGGGAGATGCCATGCATGAAATAACGTTGATAGACGAGAGGATTTTTTTTCAGTTGGGCTGGAGTTATTAATCCTAAGGTGCATAACTCTTCTTGAAAGAATTTTTCAACATTTTTTTGATAAGCCCGGATACCTAGTCCGGGTTTAACTAGGGCAGTAGCTTTTTTGAGAATGTTAAGCACACTTTGATAAACTTGGGCTTGTCGCTTACTGAAGTTAGCTAGGGTTGTTTTTGTTTGTTTATTTTTAATCGGAAAACAACGGGTAATATCTCCCGAGTAATGATTAACTTTAGCTCCAATATCCATTAAAACAATACCACCACTTAATAGTTGGTGATTGGAAATATAATGAAGAGTACAGCTACTTTTTCCGGAAGCAATGATAGGGGAGAAAGCAAGTTCTCCGTCACAACGAATGAATTCTTTGCAGATTTCTGCCTGTAAATATTTCTCTGGAATTCCTTCTTGAAGTAAAGGAATGATCTGATTATATCCTTGATGGGTGACGAGAATCGCTTGTCGGATAAGGTCAATTTCTTCGGCACTCTTAATGATGCGAAGGGATTTGATTAAGGGGGCTAACCTTTCATAGTGGTGGAGGGGAAACTGGTTGCGACAATCATCTAACAAATCGTAATTACGATTTCGATAATGTGGAGCTCGAAGGTGCTCTAGTAAGTTGAAATAAATATTTTCAGTCGCTAAGGCAATTTTTTTAAGCCATTCTGAAAAATCAGGTGTCTTTTCGACTTGTTTTATTCCAGAAATATCTCTTCCTTGCTCTGGACTAAGCAGTTCTCCATCCCAAACTTCTTTCTCAGGATTTTTGGGAAGGAGAAAGAGGATTTCTTGGATAGGAGTTTTTTCTGATTTGATTAAAAGGAGGATGGTTTCATCTTGGTCGATTCCAGTAAAATACCAAAGGTCATTGTTTTGCACATAGGGAAGGGAGCTGTCCGCATTGGTAAAAAGTGGATGATTAGATGCTAGGATAGCAAAAGAATTAGGAGGTAGTTTATCCCATAATTTTTTTCTATGATTTATAAAAAATTTCTGACTAGGTGTTTTATTAGAAGGATTACCCATGATGTTATATATTCTATCATCAAATTAAGAAGATAAATAAAAATAACCTAAATTAATCTCTTAAGTAACTAAATTCAAAAAAGCCACTTCACAGAACAGAAATTATTGTATATTTATATTTACACTATGGTTGAAAATTTTATCGGTTATCGCCAATACGACATTAATCTACCGGTTTGGAATGGGCCCCTAGACCTTCTTTTAGACTTGGTTAGTGCTTCTAAGGTAAAGATTCATGAAATCCCGATTAAAGAAATAACCACTCAATATTTAAAGATGATCGACATCATGAAGACCATTGATATGGAATTGTCGGCAGACTTTTTAGTGATGGCTTCTACTTTAATTTTAATCAAGTCTAGAATTTTGATTGCCGAAGAGATGGGAGAAGATATTCATGATTTTGAAAGTCCTAGAAAAGAGTTAATTGAAAAACTTTTAGTTTATGAGCAATTTAAAAAAGCTAGTGAGAAATTAGCCGAGCAGGAAAAAAAGTTTAGTTACTATTTAGAAGCTAAAGAAAGAACTAGGCGAAAAGAAATTTTTAAAGATAAAAAACTAGAAGGCACGGAACTGAGTTTGGAGTGGGAGCGAGTAGGGCTTAAAGAATTAATGTTGGCTTTTCTTAAAGTTTCTGAAAACCTTATTCAAGAACCAGTACCGATTTTTCAGGATCGTCTTTATTCTATAGAAGACAAAATAGGTTTTATCAAAAATAAAATCCAACAACATAAAAAAATAAAATTTGTTGACCTTTTTGAAAATTCAAAAACCAATCGCCAAGAAATTGTGGTTACCTTTTGGGGGGTTTTAGAGCTTTATAAACTAGATGCTATTGAAACTGTTCAAGATAAACTTTTTGGAGAAATTTATCTCCAAGCGGGAGAAAAATTTAATTAATCTTTTTTCGCTTTTTTTTAAAATAGGAAAAAGAAAACCCAGCTACTAAAAAGATTAAGAAGCCACCATAGACCATCGCCATCACTTTAAAATCACGGATAATCACCGCAAAAACAATTCCAACTAATAGTAGTGTGGCTACTTCATTGTAGATTCTTAGTTTAGTAGAAGAAGGAATTTGTTCCTGCCAATTTTCTTCTTTTCCTTTTTGATTCAACCGATTTAAAAAATGCTTAAACCGATTCATAAGACGAATCCCGTGGAAATGATAAAGGGTAAGGAGGATGACTAAAAATATTTTTAAATGAAACCAAGGTTGCAAATAAGCTTTCGTCATCACCATCAAGGTAATTCCCATTATCCAAGTCCACACTAAGGCAGGTAAAGCAATGATACGATGAAGTCGTTCGCTCATCACTTGCAATTGATTACTGAGGAGTTTTTTTTCTTCTAGTTTTAAAGCACCCGATATGGCTTCGCTTTGGTAAATCATCAACCTAATCCAATAAAACAGTCCAGCAAACCAAGCAACAAAGCCAATGATATGGAGGGATAGGACGATGCTATAAGTCATGGACTAAAATTTTGGTAGCAACTACCAAGAAAGACGATTGAGTCCGTTTTGAGCAGCGATGCGATAGGCCTCTGCCATGGTTGGATAGTTGAAGGTGGTTTCAATGAAATATTTAATCGTATTGCCTCCTTCTGGTTGCATCATCACTGCTTGACCAACATGAATGATTTCAGTGGCATGGCGGCCAAAACAATGAATTCCTAAAATTTGGAGAGTGTCACGATGGAAGATAATTTTTAGTATGCCAGTTTTATCTCCTAAGATTTGAGCTCGGGCAATGTTTTTGAAGTTGGCTAAACCAATTTCATAGGGCACTTTTTCTTCGGTTAATTCTTTTTCATTCTTCCCGATATAACTAATCTCGGGAGTGGTATAAATTCCAGTTGGGAAAATATTTAATTTCCTTGGGAAATTTTTTAGTTCACAAATATGAGTGGAAGCGATTCGACCTTGGTCATAGGCAGTACTAGCTAGACTTGGCCACCCAATGATGTCGCCTACGGCATAAATCGATTCTCGTTCAGTTTGAAAATTTTCGTTTACATTTAAGTAACCACGATCATTGGTAGCAATTCCCACTTTGTCTAGTTGAAGGTCTTGAGTATTGCCGACCCTTCCTAAAGCGGAGAGGAAATATTCATGTTTAATATTTTTCCCAGATTCTAGGTTCACGGTCACACAATTTTCACTTGGCTCAATACTTTTAATTTGCTCTTGGTTACGGATAATGATACCTAAATCTCTCATGTGATAGTTAAAGGCATCGGTTATTTCAGGATCAATGAAATCTAGGACTCTTTCCCTAGTATTGATTAAATCTACTTTGATGCCTAAATTCTTAAAGATGCAAGCATATTCCACCCCGATAATTCCAGCTCCATAGATGGTGATAGAATCAGGGGTTTTTTCTAAATTTAAAACAGTATTACTGTCTAGGATAAGCGGATGAGAAAAATCGATATTGGGATCGTGGTAAGGACGAGACCCAGTTGCAATGATGATATGTTTAGCTTCAAAGTATTCTTCAATTTCTTCAGTGGTTACTTTGATGATATGTTCGCTTTCAAAACTAGCTAGTCCGTGCATAACTTCTACATGGTTACGAGCATAGAAATTTTTTCTCATCGATACTTGATTTTCGATGACACTTTTACTAGTGCCGATGAGTTCTTTAAAATTATAAGTGGTTTCAAAATATCCTTTACCAAGGTAAGGAATTTTTCTTAAATTCATAAGAGCAACGATTGCTTGACGAATCGCTTTACTAGGAATGGTTCCCCAATGAGTGCAACCTCCACCGACTTGATCGTATTTTTCGACTAGCAAGACTTTCTTACCATGTTTGGTTGCCATGATAGCCGCCCCTTCACCAGCTGGACCACTTCCAATCACGATGACATCAAATTCTCGATTGACTTTAATGGTTGACTCCGTTTTTTACTGAAAAAAGTTGAATGACTAGCATACTATATCTTAAAATAAATATTAATTAATTTCAAATTTGTTTTCGATTTTGTACGAATTCGATGATCGATTTAACATCGATTAATTTTAATTGATGAAGACGACAAAAATCATAGAGGTCGTTTCCTCTAGCCATATGTCCATCAGCTCTTAAAATTTCACAAATAACAGCTACGGGTTGATAACCCGCTTCTCGACTTAGGAGAATAGAAGATTCGGTGTGTCCAGCCCGAGATAAAACACCACCGGGATGAGCTTCAATGGGGAAAACATGACCCGGACGAAAAAAATCTTTATAAGTGGATTTTGGATTGGCTAATTGCTTAATGGTATGGGCTCTCTCAAAAGCAGAGATTCCAGTAGTGCTATTAATTGAATCAACGGAAATGGTAAAACGGGTTTTTTTAGGGTCTTGATTATCAATCACCATTTGGTTAAGCTGTAACTCTTTTAGGCGATCTTTCTCCATCGGCACACAAATAAGCCCACCTCCTTGTTTAATCATGAAATTGATTTTTTCTGGAGTAATCGTTTCCGCCACTCCCACTAAATCCCCTTCATTCTCGCGCTTCTCATCGTCAACGACTACTACTAATTCCCCTTGTTGCAGGGTTTGAATAATTTCTTCAATTGGACTAAATTTCATTTGCTTTATTATTATATGGTTTTATTATTTAAATGGTTGTTAGGGTTGCTCACTTAAAAATTTTTCTAGTGAATCAAAATCAATAGATGATTGTTCAGCAGTTTTTAGGTTTTTAATGGTACATTTACGATCTTTAGTTTCTTCTTCTCCAATAAGGATGATGAAGGTAAAACCGGTAGATTTATTAAAATGCTTGGATAGGTTCATTGCTCCAGCATTTTCGACCGAGTAACCAGCACGAAGAATTTTTTCTCCCACCTCTAAGCTATAGAGCAGACTTTTGGAATCCAAAGGAGCAATGTAGAAACCTTCTCTTTCGTTTGATGGAACTGGCATTAGCTGCAGTTTGTCTAAGAACATAGAAAAGATAGGTAGTCCCATTCCAAAACCCACTCCAGAAATTTCCTCTTTAATGTAGTTCGCCACTAGCTTATCATATCGACCCCCTCCAAACAAAGACCGTTGGAGTTCTCCACTCTCATCAAAGACTTCAAAGACTAAGCCGGTGTAATAATCAAATCCCCTTACAATAAGAGGGGAAAAGATGACCCTATTTAACTTTAGGATTTTTAAAGTAGTTTCCAAATGTAGAATATCTTCTATCATGGATAAGTCTTTGTCGCTATAAAATTCCGACCAATCGGGACGTAATAGATCTTGGGTTGATTGACTATTAAAATACTGATGAAAACTATCTATCTTAGATTGTGAAGAAAAAGATTTTTCTGCTTGATCGGAAAAATCTTTTGGAGATAATTTCTCTTTGCGATCGGCTAATTTAAAAAAACTCTTTTTCTCTTCTTCATCAAAACCTTTCCAATCTAACCATAGGTTGACCACTCCACGATGATTATAGCGGATCACATAATCTTTTTCTTGAACACCAAACACGAGCATGAGTTGGACAACCACCCTTAATATTTCTAAATCGTAAAGGTAGTGATTTTCATTTCCTCGGCTTAAGATGTCGAAATTGAGTTGTTTGAATTCTCGAAAGCGTCCTTTCTGGGGGCGTTCATAGCGGTAACAGCGACCAATGATAAACCAACGTAGAGGTAGGGGAAGTTGTTTAACCTGTTGAGCAGCTAGACGGGCTAGAGAAGGGGTGATTTCAGGGCGTAAAAGGATTTTCCGTTCTCCTCGATCCATGAAATGATAGGATTGTTCGTTAAGAATTTCTTCACTAGATTTTACTGCAAAAGTTTCCCAAGATTCTAAAATAGGTAAATCGTATTCTCGATAACCCATTTGTTTGGCTACTTGATAAATTTTATCCTTTAAAAAGTTGACCTTATCCATTTCCTGAGGAGGAAAATCTATCATTCCTTTTAAAGGAAGTAGGGAAGGAGAGAAAGGTTTTTGAGCCATTAAAGATAAGGTATTGTAGATATATAATTATAATATGAGATATTTATCTAAATCGGTGATAAATTCATCCTTGTTATGGTTGAGATTATAATATAATTATTTAAGTAATGAAGAGTGAAGTTGATAAGCTTTCCCAAGAATTTGAGAAGGTCAAAGAAAAAGTTTCCCAAATCAAGGATCTCAAGCAATTATCAGATCAAAAAGTTATCTATTTAGGAAAAAAATCTGTAATTGCCTCCCTGCTAAAACAAGTTGGTTCCTTATCGGTAGAAGAGAAAAAGACCCTTGGTAAATCCATTAATCAATTAAAACAGCGTTTTGAAGAGCTTTTTGTAGAACAAGAAAAACTCCTTAAAACTATCGATAGCCAAGATCAATCCTTTGATCTTACTTTGCCGGGAAAACCACAAGTAGTGGGAAATGCTCATCCTCTCTCGCAAGTCCGTGATCGTCTTCTTGGCTATTTCAATCAATTAGGTTTTATCACAGTTAATGGTAATGAACTAGAAAGCGACTATTATAATTTTGAAGCCCTTAACATGCCGAAAGGTCATCCAGCCCGTGATAGTCAAGACTCTTTTTATCTATCTCCTTCCTTAGTGATGCGAACTCAAACATCTCCTATGCAAATTAGGTCATTAGAAGAGCAACCTCCACCTATTGCCGTCATTTCTCCGGGTAAGGTTTTTCGTCGTGATACTTTGGATGCTACCCATTCTTATTGTTTTCACCAAATTGAAGGATTATTCATAGATGAGGGAGTAGGACTTTCTGACTTGAAAGGTTTGCTTAGTCAATTTTGTCGAGATTTATTTGGCAGTAATTTAAAGGTGAGATTTCGCCCTGATTATTTTCCATTCACCGAACCTTCCTGCGAAATATCTATCGAGTATCCCGGTAAAAAAGATGGTTGGTTAGAAATATTAGGAGCTGGCATGGTCAATCCCATTATTTTGAAAAACCTAAACATCGATACCGATCGTTATACTGGATTTGCTTTTGGGATTGGGATTGAGCGGATCGCTATGTTGCTCCATAATATTAATGACATTCGCTTATTTTTCGAAAACGATTATCGCTTCCTTAGACAATTCTCATAAATTAATCACCATGTTTAGTAAAGGACATAAAGAGTAAAATGTTAGTTAGTTTTAATTGGTTAAAGCAGTACACCCAGATTGATTTTTATCCAGATGAATTAGCTAGGAAGCTAACCCTATTGGGTTTGGAAGTAGTAGAGATTATTCCAGTCAATCCAGTCATTCCCGGTTTAGTGGTTGGAGAAGTGATTGAAAAATGGAAACATCCTAATGCTGACCGCCTTAATTTAACCAAGATTCGTTATTTAGATGATAATAATTCAGAAGTAATTTCTCAAGTAGTTTGTGGAGCGGCTAACATCGACAAGGGACAAAAAATTTTCTTGGCTACGGTTGGCACTAAACTAGCCCCAGATTTTGTTATTAAAAAAAGCAAAATTCGTGGCGAAGAATCTTGTGGAATGGTGTGTAGTAAGGAAGAACTTAATCGAGAAGAGAAGAGCGAAGGGATTTGGGTACTTCCTCCAGAAACTCAACTAGATGATGATCCTCAAAAATTCCTAGGGCAACCCGATTGGTTATTAGATTTTGATCTCACCTCTAACCGTTGGGATTGTATGAATGTTTTAGGGATTGCTCGTGAGGTTTCTGCTTTGACAGGTCAACCTTTGAATTTAGATGAAGAAGGACTTCCCTTGCTTGGTGATCTTCCATCTCCTAATATTTCTAACATTCCTAATATTAAATGGAAGGATTTACCTCAATCTAAGCACTTCTCAGTGAAGATAGAGAATCCTAAGTCTTGCTATCGCTACCTTGGAGTAGAGATTAATGATATTAAGGTGTGCGAGTCTCCTCAATGGTTACAAGATCGTTTATACCAACATGGATTACGACCCATCAACAATATCGTAGATATCACCAATCTCATTACTTTAGAGTTTGGGCAACCCATTCATGCCTTTGATGCGGATAAGATTGGTAAGCAAGTCATTATTCGTCATGCGAAAAGTAAAGAAAAAATAACCCTTTTAGATGGTAAGGAAATAGAACTGAAAGAAACCGATTTAGTGATTGCTGATCAAAACCAAGCGATTGCCTTGGCTGGGGTGATGGGTGGGCTAGATAGTAGTGTTACAGAATCGACTAAGAATATTTTCTTAGAGGTTGCTTCTTTTAATAGAGCTACCATACGAGGAACCACACAGGCCCATCATCTTCATAGCGAAGCTGCTCGTCACTTTGAACATTGGGTCAATAATGATTTTTCTTATTCAGTGATGAAAAGAGCCGCTAGTTTGATGGTTGCTCTTGGTGGAGGAAAAATCACACAATCTGCGATTGATGTTTTCCCAGTTAAGGGTCAAGCAGGAGACCATTCGATTAGATCAAGCATAACCTTGAAGTTAGACACTTTAAATAAAACTTTAGGTTTTCAGTTTGATCATCAAGAGATGCAAGATATTTTTAAACGGCTTTTCTTCAAAATCATTAAAGTGAACGATCAAACTATCGAAGTGCTCCCACCCACTCATCGTAACGACATCATCTATCCATGGGACTTGATAGAAGAGTTAGCCCGAGTTCATGGTTATGAAAATATTCCTGTCACTTTCCCCAAAGTTCACAATGCTTTTGGTGCGCTTCATCAATCGGTGGAGAGGAAAAGGGATGCTAAAATTGCTAATCTTAAAAACCATTGTCAAGCTTTAGGCTTCCATGAGGTGCTTACTTATTCGATGGTGGAAAATCGTTTTGCTGAAGTCCTTTCGAATCATCACTCTAAAGAAGAAAATAAAGAAATTGATCAAGATTACCAAGATTACCTAAGACCGGTTAATCCATTTTGGAATGATATTTCTTTACTACGCAGGAATCTCCTCTTTGGTTTCATGAAGACGATTTCCTTAAACTTAGAAAAAAGAGTGCAGGACTTCAATCGAATCTATGAAGTGGCTAAAGTCTTCTCTCCCGCTCCTCAAAACTTATCCCAAATTGAAGATAAAGCCCAAGTCGATAAACTTATTAAGCAATTAGAACATCTTCATTTAGGAGTTGCTCTGTGGATTGGAGGCACGGGAGAAGTGCCACAATTTTGGAAGGGGGATAGTTCTCAAAGTACCCTAGACTTTTACGACTTGAGCGGAAGCATAGAGTCGATCCTAGATCATCTCCTACCGAGTGGCAATAGTCAGAACCAAGTGAAGCTAATTCCTCGTCATAGTCAAGATTATCAAAATGATGATCCAGACAACCATTTATTTTCTAAACAGGTTTCTGCTCAAATCGCCATTGATGACGAGGTTGTAGGGCAGTTAGGGTTAGTGTCTCCGCAAGTGATGGAATATTTTAATCTTAATAATGAAGCTTATAAAGAAAATAAGATTTTCTTTGCAGAGCTTAACCTAGATAAAATATTATCACGGGTGCAATATCAATCCGCTCAGTATCAACCACTTCCAATCTATCCTGCCATTCATCGCGATCTGGCTATCGTAGTGGAACAATCTATGTCCTTACAAGAAATCCTTAAAGTTTTACCAACCCTTTCCCCTCTAATTAAAAAAGTAGTCCTTACTAATATCTACCAAGGGCAAGGTATTCCAGAAGGAAAAAAATCGGTGGTTTTTAATTTAGAACTTATTTCTGAAGAAAAAACTTTGGAGAGAACCGAAGCCGATGAAGAGGTTTTAAGAGTGGTGGCTAAACTTAAAAAACAATTCGATTTCGATCTTAGGTAATGAAAATAAAAGCAGAAACTGTTGAAGATTATATAGAAGCATTTCCAAAAGAAACCCAAACCATTTTAAAAAAGATTAGAAAAATCATCAAGGAGAATGCTCCTGATGCAATTGAAAGCATCTCCTATGGGTTGCCAGGTTATAAAACAAATAAAAAACCATTAGTTTATTTTGGGGGTTATAAAAATTACATTGGTTTTTATGCTACCCCATCAGGACATGAAGCATTCTCAAAAGAATTATCTATCTATAAGCAGGGCAAGGGTTCTGTCCAATTTCCTCTAAATTCCTTTAACCAACCGGCACCTTATGAGTTAATCAAAAAAATAGTTCAGTTTAGGGTGAAAGAAAATCAACTTAAAAAATAAATAGAGGTTTATTTTTTTAATATATTATTTTTCTTTTTCTTCTTTAGGCTTACAGAATATATTAGTATGATCTTTGATTTTATCAGCAAAAAGTTTTAAGTTATCTATGGCATCATTACTATTAATATCTATTAAGCTATAATTTAGTTTTTTTAAAAAAAGCAATAAATCATACTTCATCTTTTTATTTAATTCATCATAAGCTAGTGGTGAGAATTCAAAAATAATTTTAGGTTTATGTTTTTTTAATATATTTTGCATTCCTAGGAAAGCAAAATATTCGTATCCTTCAATATCCATTTTTATGAAATCAACTTTTTCTTTTTTTAAAAAGTCATCAAGTTTGACTAGATTTATTTCTTCTTTTTTATCAAATTTTTTTTTTTTGATGATAGAACTGCTTCCAATATTGTCAAAGCTTTCATATATTGTTTTAGTTTCTTTTTTATTTGAAACTCCAAGGCTATATGTTGTGATATTTTTAATATTATTTATTTCAATTGATTTATTGAATTGATCATATAGTTTAGGTATTGGTTCGAATGCAATAACTTTTTTAAAGTAATGTGATGCAAACAAACTATGTTGACCAATATTAGCTCCGATATCTAGGAAAGTATGGTTTTTGTTTGAGTTTTCTTTTATTAAATCTAAAATAGCTTTTTCATAAAAACCATGTAGATATATGTTTTCATCTACAAATCCATTTTTTCTATTTAAAAAAATTCTAAATTCTAAATTTTTGCATTTAAAATAAGCTAAGATTTCACCTTTAAAATTTTTTAATTCTCTGTTATAAACCATTAATGAGTATTTTTTATAAAAGAAAATTACAATTATAAAAACTTTAGGAAATTTTTTTTCTAAAGTTTTTCTTATCGACTGTCTTAAAGTTAAGGGGGTTCTCCCTTTATCCTGTTGATAAGATTTTTTCATTTTAATTTTGTAAATATGAAAATAATTTATATTTCTTGAACACCTTTTCCAGTTGAACATCATTAAAACCTTTACCAACATTTGTATGATGTAAAGCCACATACTGGGTTGATCTGATACATACTAATACTGGATTGTAGTCTAGGATTTTTCTACATTTTGTTTTATTCAATAAAGACATCGCCTTAAACCAAATATCATCACCGAAAGGACATATTTCCATAAAAACTTTTTCATTAAATATTTCTTTATTTAAAGAATTTTTAGGATATAAAACTCCTCCTACTCCAAGCGGTAAAATAAAAGGACTACTTTCTTCTTTATGATAAACATCCCACATCAAATATTTGTTTAAACTATTTTTAGTTTGTAATGTTATTTTTCCTGCAAGTATGCAAATAATTTCATTTTTATATTTTTTATGTCCTTCATATAAATTCTTTATGGTGTCTTTTCTATAAAAAATATCATCATCAAATGTTATTAGAGTAGAATTAGGGTTTTCTTTTAAGGAATGGATTAGTTTATTATAGCTTTTAAAATTATTTTCAGAAAATTTAATTTCTAGTCCTCTTTTCTCTTGATCTAAAATTTCTTTAGGTAATCCTTTTTTTAATTTTGGGAATTCTTCTTTTGATAGCCATAAATAAATATAATCTGGTTTCTCGCTTTGCCTTAAGATGGTCTCAATTGCTAAGTAAACTCTGTTTATTCTTTGGGGGAAGGATGTTAATGTAACAACTAAAGGAGTTTCTCTTTTTATCTTAGTAACTCCATAATTTTTAGAAAATTTATTTAAAAAATAATATTTTATTTCTGAAGGATAACGAAACAATAAAACATGATAAATGCTATAAATTATTCTATATAATTTTATAAATGCTTTTATAATCATGCTTTTAACATAAGCTTTATAGGTAGTTTAAATTGTAACATAAATATAAATAAAATATTTGAATCATATATAAGTCTTTGTAGAAAACTACAATATCTCAATTTTAGAAATTTCATGATTTATCATTAATGCTCGTTGTTCTTTTGTGTTTTGCCATTCACCTATTTTAATATAGTCATTCATTTTTAATTTGGTAACATTAATATCTTTATCATAAAAACAAGGGTCTTCATAATTTATATCTTCATAATTTCTATATATTTTTTCTTCGAAAACTGGAAGATAAACTTTTTTCAAATTGGGTGACATTTGTGTAAAAATCCTTCCAAAAGTCCCCGTGCCTCCTATTACAAAAACTTTTGCATTCAAAATAGTATTAATATCACGGATGAGAGACCTAGAAGCTTCTCTTTTAAAATTTATTGTTTTAATAACTTTATTTAGATATGTAATTTTACTTAACCCATGTAAGATTCTATCTAAAACTCTATTGCAGTTTTTTTTTATAAATTTATTCGCTACTCGTAATTTTACTTTATCCGGGTAAGTTTTTTTTAAAGCAGATGCTACAGGGTTTTTTAAATCTTGAGCAATTATTAAAATCTTTTGTGGATTTTCAATACTGATGATTTTGTCGAAATAAGACTTTGGTGATTGAGGAGAGTTTTTATTTGGGTTATTCATAAATATGTCTTCTCCCCTAATATGTATCATCATATCAAATTGATTAGTGTTTTCATCTTTTCGATAAAACTTTAAAAGAGGTAATAAATATTCTTTCAAAATCCTAGGTCTTTCTAGTGCTAGTTCTTTTAAAGAAAATGGAAAAAAATTTTCTCTCCAAACTGCCCAAAAATTAGATTTAATCAGATCTTGTGAGCTAGGGTCATTTTCTCTAAAATCAAAGACTACATTTTTTAAAAGTGGATGAGGAATGAAAGATAGTTTGCCTTTAAATTTTTCAGCAAGGAATATGGCATTAGATAATTGAATTAAATTATTACCAAAACGCCCATACCAAGAATCTATAAATAAATTTTTCATCTAATATTTTTTATTTGTATTTTTTGAGAGATTCATAATACTTCAATTTTGGAAATATCGTGATTTACCATTAATTTTCGTTGTTCTTTTGTGTTTCGCCATTCCCCCATCTTAATATACTCATTCATTTTTAATTTATAAACATTAACACCTTTATCGTAGTTATGAGAATTCAAATAATCATTATAAGAATCTTTATCATAATCTGCTTCTTTTTCAAAAATTGGAAGATAAACTTTTTCCAAATTGGTTGACATCTGAGATAATATCTTTCCAAAAGATCCAAAGCCACCTATTACGAAAACTCTTGCATTCAAAATGATATTCATATCTCGAATGAGAGATCGAGAGGGTTTTATATTTATCGTTATAAATTTCTGTAAACTTAGAAATCTTAAACTTAGAAATCTATTAATACTTATGAATTTACTTAGGTGTATAAATTTATTCACTACAAGTAATTTGACTTTATCTGGGTAAGTTTTTTTTAAAGTAGATACTACGGGGTTTTTAAAATCTTGAGCGATAATAAGAATCTTCTGTGGCTTTTCAATACTTATGATTTTATCAAAATAAGACATAGGTGATTGAGGAGATTGATAAGGTGGGTTTGTTGTAAATATATCTTGTCCACGGATATGTATTATCATATCAAACTGGTTAATATTTTCATCTTTTCGATAAAACTTTAAAAGAGGCAATATATGTTCTTTTAAAATCCTAGGTCTTTCTAGTTCTACTTCTTCCATAGAAAATGGATAATCTTTCCGGATGTCCCAAAAATTAGATTTAATCAGTTTTTGTGAGTCAGAATCCTTTTCTCTAAAATCAAAAACTATATTTTTTAAAAGTGAATGATGAATGAAAAATAATTTTACTTTAAATTTTTCAGCAAGGAATATGGCATTAGATAATTGAACTAAATTATTACCAAAACGCCCAAACCAAGAATCTAAGAATAAGTTTTTCATCTAATATTTTTCATTTGTATTTTTTGAGAGATTCATAATACTTCAATTTTGGAAATATCATGATCTATCATTAACTGGAGTTGTTCTTTTGAGTGTTCCCATTCTCCTGCTTTAATATAGTCATTCATTTTTAATTTAAAAACACTAACCCCCTTTTCATAGTAGTAAGTGCTCTCATCATGATTATAAATATCTTCACTAATAC
>JAULBM010073880.1:0-10011 GCA_032357055.1 Geukensia granosissima | reverse complement strand
TAGTTGCCACTTCGGCTTTCTATTTCGATTTGTTTAGACTTGAGTACTAATACTTCTTAACTTTGTTTTGATCTCGGATTTTCTATGTTTTGTTTTTCTATAATACAGAATCAGAAGTTTTTCCGTGAAATGTACATATAGCATAATACACCATACTGATGGAACATTTCAGTACGTACATGTAACAACATACAAGTGCACAGTGGTAATATGAAAATGACAAGCGAATGTAGTGTTGGAAAAAGCGATTAATCAATTTTATAATGGCCATTGATACTTACATCCCTTGACCTTATCAGGAAAATTTTCTACAAAAGAGGACAACATTGCATTATTAAATATTTGTAAGAAATCATAGACAAAAACTTATTAACTGATTATTACCGCATAAGCGGAAGGGAATGGGGATTGGATTTGTATCTCAGCCAGATCTTCTCTTCAGCAAAATTATAACATTATTATTATTCGAAGATACCAACGAGGAAGAGGGAAATTGTTAAATTAGAAGACAGAAAAGACAATGGCCAAAAAAACGAACATAATAAGCACAACACATACTGCAAACTAAAGCTTGAATAACAGGAAACTTACAAAAACCAGGTTGAGTTCAGGTGCTCCGGAATGGTTAACAACATCTGCTCCACTAGTTGCACCCGTTGTTTTAATCAGCTGCCAAAGCCGGTGTATAGATGACGGATTGGTTATTTCGATATTGAGAAGATATTCATTGACATTTGTGATATGGATATTTCGTATTGTTCACCAAATATAAAAAAAATCATGATGGCAAAGGACTAATTTCCAGAGTGATAACTTTATCTTTCCTTGAAAAACCCTTGATTCAGTAGCTTTTTTTTAAGCAGAAATCTTCTATCAATAAAATCCTCAAAGGAAGCACACGCCCTGGAGTAGCTTATTGACTAAGAAATATACAATCCGTACAGAGGTGCGACATGAACGGAAAGTTTACATTGGGAAAATCAATGTCATCTTTTTTGTCGTAAAGTCTAGTTCGTAACCTGCCCTTAATATTGATATCTAGGTGTCATTCATTTATTATGGGTTCAATATTCTAATGAAATCTAAGCAGCTGTGTACTAGCATGCGATAAATATGGTTGATGACATGTCCCTTTTTTGATACGAAAAATGTCATAAATATTCGTAATCTACGCTGTGTATGCATTTATGTAGTCTTATTTATTTTTTATGTTTTATATGTACATTTGAATATAATAGTTTAGACATAAATGTTTTTTTTTTTTTCTTTAGGACTGTAATACAAGGATTACAAGTATATTTCACAATCTAAAGCATTTATCTACACACAAACAAAATCAATTTGTTCTATATGATGGAGAAAGAAATGTACTAAATTTTCATTTCAGAAAAAATTGAATACTTATAAAAAAGTCTTGACCACAAATCATTAACTTATATATATCGTGTCAATTGATTGAATGGTGCTGAACGTTCAGCGGCAAATATTTCATTTAAGGACGAGAGCAGATTAATGATGAGTAGTGACGAATGAACCGTGCTTTGTACTAGACCGACACGCTGAGTCGGATTTTTAACGTGCTAGCTCACGACAGCAACAGTTCACAGGAAAACGTGCCACTTTACCCAGACATATAATTCTGACGCTGAGCCGGCACAGAGAAAGAAAAACATAGAACGAACAACACTAAACTAAAACAAAAGCTAGAGTAACACAAACCATACCAAACCAGGATAAGATCTTTTAATAAGCAGAATTTTCGTCCCAAAAATTCTGGTTTCACAGTTTGCTGACAAATATTTATTCTTCTGTTGCCCATTAATTTTTGAATTAAAGTTCTTTGAAGAAATTTGTACTTTCTTGATACAGCCATTGATATATTTTAAATTTTAAAATATCTTGACTGGCTTTATATGAATAAAATGATTACTTGCTTGTGTATCTTTGAAATACCTTTAATTAGCTTAGATGTCGTAAATACATCCAAATGAAATAAAGTCATCGTTTTGGAACGAGTGTTTTAAAAGAAAAGGTAGTAAATTGGAATATCTACATAATAAGAGAAATACATGACTGCATCACCCAATATAATTCGACAAAAAGGAAATCGACAAAATCTTTTTCTTATATTTGGAATTCGGCAATCCTAGACGCTAGCACATCGGCCCCATATTCCTACATCCTCGGACTCGTGGTGAGATTTGGGCGTAGATTGTTAATTTCGAAATAACAGATAGATATTACATTAATCCAGATTGCTTTCTATGACATCTATAAATATTATCATACGAAGAATCCCTTTAAAAACCGGATGCTCTATATATAAACAGTGTTACACAGCCGAGCGCTGGATAGGGGATTCCTACCCTTCCGGACCACCTGCTCTACTCTTGTTGTGTAAAGAAGTTCGTGGAATCCAAGCCTTTGTTCTTTGTTTTCGTTTTATCTTTGGTTTGTTTCGAATTTGTTTTGTCTCTTTGGATTATGTACTTTTGATCTCAAGCATGGGTATTCTACACTACACTCCTTTGTGTTTGACATTCGGTTTATTTGAAATGTCTGAAAGAAAAATCTGGAAGTTTTTGTGCATGAAAACCTAAACTATGTGCCGTGAAGTATAAAGGAAATTGTTTAGATACCGACGATTTTAAAAGAAAGAATATAATATTAATTTTATCTGTGTAAATATGAAAGTTCTGATTATACAGTTTTATAAAAATGTTTTTGAATGGTATAGGATTCTATAAATAATGTATACCAATATCATCTCTAAAACTGTTTGTTCCTCGGATATACAAGAGAATAGGTCTTCAGTGTAAAAGGAATTCGAAGATACCAAAGGGGCAGACAGAAATCATTAAGTCAGAAGACAGAAATGAAACGAAAGACAAACATAGAAAACACACAACAATACACTGATAACTAAAGCTGGAATAACACGAACCCTACAAAAACCACTTTTTTCTAAGCCTTTTCAAGCTTTCATTTTGGTTTGGACCCTTAGTCATTGTTTAAGGCCGTAATGGGACCTTTAGATTTGACTGTTATTTGATGGATGGCTGCCTCATGGACAACCACGCCACATTTTCTATTTTTATACTGTCAATCTTATTTACATCATAGTACTTGTTATTAAAATAACTATAATAATTTTATTGTTGTTGCCCTCCAATAATATATGATATAGAATGTAATATAAAATTATTATGAGTATTCTTCCTAATTGTAAAGGAGACTGTTTTACATCAAATGTATTCAGATTTCACCAGAACAAATCGCAGACATCCTCAATTATATTATTATTATTTTTTTAATTTTCTATCCAAACATAAATGTTTAATTTCAGTGAATAACTTGGTAAGTGTTGGTTGTGATGTTATTCATCATATTCATATGCATTATTAAAAATGATTATCTTATGGATTTGTTTGTTAAAGTAATATTTCAATTATTCGTTACTTTTTGTTAAGACTGACATATGTGTTACAAAAATAGTTTTAATTTTTAACCCTTTGGAGCTAAAACATTTCATTTTCTGGTTTTTTATTAACTTCATTATTGAATTTTGTAAGTAAATTGAATGAAATTTGGTGTCAAAAGTCCAGTATAGAATACCCACGTGAGAGATCAAAAGTAAATACTCTAAAGAGAGAAGACGAGATTGAAACAAATTAAAAGATAAAACAAAACAAAAATGTAATGATCGAACCACTTTACAAACAGGACTGGGAGCAGTTGTTCCAGTAGGGTAAGCGTCCCCTCAATGCGCACAGGACACGTTGTATGGTCTTTAATGTAAAACGCAGTGTCAAATAATGATTTAGAAATATGTAGTGTTAATTCTTGTCAAAAAACGGAAGGAATTGCAAGAAATCCTACATAAAAAAGGAGTTGAACCAGGTGTTGGGAATAGTAAGCATCCTTTGTCTTGTGCACAGCATTCATCGTGAAATACTTTAACTCTTGTCTGGGTTAACGTCAAACGTAAAAACTTCAAGACGTATCAACGCATTACATGTATCCACTAACTATTGCACGTAGAACACTTATCATATTACCTTTGTTTGGTAGGCTTGAAAATACCAATTCTCTTTCACTGTGGTTACTTAAAAATAATTATGACTTCTTCAATATTTCTTTAAAATTTTCATGCATACCCAAACTCAGGTAATGGTGTATGCTTACTAGGATTAGGTATTAAACGTCATTTTCTATATTTTTCACAGCCTTCTAAGTTTAAAAATAAATGGTTGTTTCCTAATTGTATTGACAACTACCAATAAATATTAGTACGACCTTGATCTTTGTCCTTTGACTTTGACAGATTTAAAAGAGTCACAGTGATCTTAAGTTGTTTGTCAAAGGTCGCAGGTCTCTATGCTGGTTTTGGGGAATTCTAGATATCTTATACAAAAAGGTGTCAAAAATATATTCATTAACAATGACGGTATTAAGATTAAGGTCATTTTCCGTACCATAAATGCCTGTTTCTAGCAAAGTCAGGAATTGTGGTCATAGAACTGTCTTTGTGTTTATTGTTCTGTAAAATGTACATTTTTGATAATATTCAGGTAACAGCAATATTATTATACGCATACACGAGTTTTAACTTGGGGCGATTTAGAGCTTTTCACAAGGAGTGGTCAACCCTTGTTGAAGGTCTTGTGGAGACCTCTAGATTTGTAAATTTCTCTGTTTTTCTCGTGGTTCAGTCTTTCTGATATTTACCGCATATCCTTTTATTTTCATATCTGAATTTATACCATAAACAAGGTTCTACGCTTGAGGGAGTTGACTAAGTAAAAGAATAAAGTTTCCCCCACGGATATATTCTTATATAAAACCAATAATTTGTTCTGAAAGATCATTTAAATATGCTGTTAGCTCATGGTGATAAAACTTTTCGGAAAACTTGTAGAAAAATTAACGAATAAGAAAAAGAAAACACTTAAGTTTTTTTAACGGATTAGGAATGCCTTAATAATAAGAACAAATTGAGAGCAATCATTCTGGAAAGGTGGACAGCCTAATTTGAGAGTTATTTGTTCATGTTGCTCAAAAACAAATATAAAAAGGTAGCAAAAAGACTGAAGGGAGACATAAGGCGAAAGTCGAAAGACACGACAATCTCGAGTACATGACCACGACGGGACCCGACGTATATAGATATAAAACATAACCATACGCAGTGTGGACCAAAAAGGGGGTTAACTGGAGAGGTTAGGAAGGGAAAGCAATTCCTGCCTATTTTAAAAAACATCCGCCGTATTGTCCATTTTACAATCCGGTATTAGTCATTTGAGGGTAAAGTGAAAAGGTTTCATGGGATCACAACCTCCAGTCGGAGGACTCGAACAGTCTGTTTCTGGTTTACTACAAAACTTGTATATTTTGTTAAATACTACAACGTACTGCTAACTAAACTATATTTGACTTTAGCAAATAATGGGATTTGTGGTGATTTTTACAATTTATTAAGCGGATAATTTCGATCAGTACATTAATCGTAATAGTAATATCGTACACATTACGTTTTCAATTGCCACATATTTGAGATAGCTTGGATGCACTGATAATGTTAAAAGATATTGATGTCATCTATTTTTATAAAGCATATTAACCTTTATTATTCTGATTTCTGTTACAACAGATTAAAAAAACTATAAAAAGGACCGTCTAATATTTTAAAAATGATGTTGATATCTATTTATTTGTCATCAATTTGTCATTATCAATTCTATATTCAATGACTTGGGCTGTTTGAATGTAAAGCTGTGAGCTTTGGTGTCGGCACTAAGATAAATGATTAATTATAACTTTTACTTAACACAGAAAGCATTCTGGTGAATGACATTTATATTAATTATTCTGGCAGAATAAAACGGCATATCTCATCAATAAACTTTCCATTAATTATGCTGATATATAAATAAAGTATATAACACAATTACCGAACAAATCAAAGTCCATAAGACAAACGGCAAAATAGGTCATACCACCGGAAAGTTGGTAACCGCAATGGTCCTGACTTGGTACAGGCATTTCAAAAGAAATGGTGGGTTAAATCTAGGTTTTACGGCGAAAGAGAATGTGCCAAGTCAAGTGTTATATGTGAAATAGTTAATCTAAACAATTGCAAGCGATCCAAACAAATAGAAAACACTGGGTATGGAAATAACATTATTTGAATATAGAAATAAAAAGGAAAATAAATGACATAAGCACCGGCCAAAAACAGCCAAATTGATGTGCTATGCAAACACATACAACATAGACAATTTCAATCAAACGTAATCACAGCAGTGCATGTTGAAGTCACGCATTTTTCGATGAATAGTTTGATTGTAAACTATCACTTTTATGTGAAACGGGGTATGTCAACGTAAATCATATTTCTCTTGTTTTAGAAGTTTTCGGAAAATATTGAAAATAAACAGACTGCACAATAAGACAAGCTTGCTCTATTCGGATGCTTGAAATACATGAAGCTGTATCACAAGTACAAATAATATTATGCGTTTGAAATTAAGATAAAAAAGAATTTCTTAGAAAAATATATAAATATATTAAATTATAAAGACCAGTCGACATTCGCAAGCAGTAGATTTTTTACTTTTTACGTATGTTGCATGAACTGAGTCTCTCACATTTTGGGTACACTGTCTTAAAGCAATTATAAATTCTAAAGGGGGATAAAGAAAGAGATTAAACTATAAACTTTAAAAATATCCCAAGTGTCGTTATTTTTCCTGTGCTCATGTGAAAATTGTTGATTTTTGTGAAAAATAAAAGTTGCGTCTTAATTTTTGCATTTCTTTTCCGCCAAGCTTATATTACTTGAATTACGTATAGATATATACCAATTAATATGAAACTTTTCGAAATCTTTTTCATTTTATAAAATTTACCAATCATGTGAGCAAAAAAAGGTTACAATGGAACACGACCAAATTTTCTAATTTTTAGAGGAGTGGAGAAAAACTAAGCATATGTATAAAAAATCCCCAATATACAGAAGTTACCGGAAACTTTTTTATACTTCATTTTATAAGATTTGTCAAGATTCCTTCGAAAGTGGGTAAAAAGTGAGAGACTCAGGTCATGATACGTACAATAGTATATCTAAAAAAGTTTTTATTCTTATTAGACTGTTATATTTTTCTACGATTTTAGTTCACAATTTTTTAATCATTTTGTTTGCAGGAAATTGTATGACCAAAAGAGGCTTTAAATATCGTAATTTGTCCTGTAAAATTCTTTCGTAAATAATGCTTAAGTTTATGATAATTCAACACACTATCCAATGCATTGTTCAAGTCAATTTGTGTTTTTAATGAGACTTATTTGTATTAAAGTGCTAAATTTCAATCAATATAGAAAAATTATAAGGTATAATTTTGTATGACTCAGCCATCTAAAACGCATTAGTTGTAACATCTAGTTGTCCCCCTAAGGTCTTCAACATGCAAGGGGAAAGTCACACTGAAGATATTTTTAATAAGACCGTGTTTTTTTTTTATTTAAATTTTCCGTCAAGTAAACTCACCCAACCAAGAGAAAAACACAAAAAAAACAGAATTAAACAGCTTTGATAATATATGAAATGCATTAAACAGCTCGTATCATTGCGTGTATTATTTAGACGTGTATCAACGATATGAATGCTATTTGAGATTTAGGCCTTTTGGGATATAAGATTAAAATTCAATTTTTTTATATACTGCAATGCATACAGATAATATCCTCCACTTTCTGTGTTTGTTTTCATACCAGTTGTCTTGAAACCTCCCCATATGCAGACTTAAAACAAAGATAAACGTAACTTTGGTCTAACTATTGAGACAGCGGTATTAGATTACTGATTGTGATTGTGCAATTCAAATTCATTTTCTTTTCACAATTAGCATTTATATATCCTATTGACCTTTAACCTGAATTTTCATATCATGACAATATTTGTAAATTGTTACGTCAAATACATTCAGAGGACCAGTGAAGAAAACCTATGCAATAGATCCAAAGTGCATAGTCCAAAAACACAGTCAAGATAAACTCTAAACAAAAAAGGAAAACAGATACAAAAAGAACAAATGACTCCACGTTCCTCTTTACAAAACAAGTCAGCTGCTCTGGAATCGTAAACACTCTCTGTTCCACGCGCGCGAACCATCATGAAGTCCTTTATGTCAAAATCAGTGTCAAATCGGGAGGTGAAAGTCGCGAAAAGTGTCAAGTCAGAGACAAACCGCACGAACTCCTATGTAAACAAGGAGTAATGTCAGGTACTCAGGAAAGGTAACCACTCTTTGTCTCGGGTGAAGTATCTCGTATGGGCAAAATGTATCTTTAAAATGAAAACTGGCTTAATATATGTGCACCAAAGAGACGAAATGGATTTTTTGGTTATTTCATAGATTATTCGGCAAGTTGCACCTTTCGATTATTGAACCTATTTTATGACATGAAAGCAATGTAAACTTATGTTGTTTTTTTTTATTTTGATGGGCTTAATTTCGTGTATTCCAAGCCTTTGTTCCTTTTGTTTCCGTTTTAACTTTTAGTTTGTTTCAAATTTGTTTTGTCTCTTTGGACTATGCACTTCTGATTTCTCACATGGGTTTTCTACATTGGACTTGACATCGGTGTATATGCTTTCTAATTTCATTTTATGATATTGTTTCTTTTGATTGTTATATTTGTATTTATATTGTATTAGTGTTATGAGGGCCTCAGGGAAAATTAGTATTTGTAACTAACTGTAGCAACCCTCTATAAATAAAGTATTTATCATTATTATTATTATTATATAAGTTTCAATTTAAAATTACGAAGGTCATGGAAAATTTTTAAAAATCAGTATAGATTTTTACTTACCATCCATTTATAAAGTTTTGGTTTAAGCATAATTCTTTTAATAAGAATCCTTCAAATAATAATTCAGTTATGCATCGATTTTTTTCTCAAAAATAAATTAATATTCTCACACGACGTTACTTTAAGAGGGAGGTGTATGTTTTTTAAGACAGAAACAACATTTTGCGTGAGCAGCGACTATTTACAAAAGTTATTTTTTACGCCATGGAGGATTCTTGCTTCAGAATATTTTTTGTAACCTGCCTGTATAGTTTTTTTTTGTGTATAAACTGGCATTAGAATATTTTTCTTGTGAAAAACGATAACCCCCTGCTATTTCAGACATATGGTCGTCTCCTAATTATTGATATCGAATTATTCACCTCAGTTTGGGGGACTTGGTGGATTTTTTTTGTTTTTTATTTTATATTTCATATAGGAAGTTTCATTAACAGGTTAAGACAACCATGCATTTCCGCCATTTGAAATACAAATCACTGAACCCTAAAAATAATGAAAATAATTTTAAAATTATTATCTAAATTATTCAAAATTATTCAAATTATTGATATTTCTATTATTAAATTATAAATTTCAAGGTTACTTAATTATTGAATTATTTCATATTTTAATTATAAAATTTATAAATTTTTAACTCTTGTATATTTATAATTTTAGATTTATTTAAAAAAAATAAAATTTAAATTATAAAATTATAAAATAAATTGAATTATAAAACTATTTCAAATGAATTGATCGTTTTCATAGCGGTCATTTATATATGTATGTAGACCAAGCTGTTCCAATGCTTGGCTAGAGCTCTTCCTGACCGGAGCTTTTCTATCCTTTTGCTATTCTTTTGTTTGCTTAAAAGAACGAAGTCGTTAAGGCCCATTTTTGGCCCAAGAATTTGGCTAAAAAATGAAAATTGGCTTATATCTATTATTCTATATTTTTTGTATCAAATAATATCTATAAAAAGAAAATCCAACAGAATTTTAAGTTTAATTAGTCCTACAATGGTCACTTGACACATAGAAAATGCTTTAAATGTGAAAATACTAAGAAATTGATTAATTTGATACTATTCTGTCGATTTTAATATAGATCGCACAAAAACATCACAACCAAACTTTGCACAATTAAAGATCTATCAAG